>JAUMHH010173646.1:0-15857 GCA_032359455.1 Chlamys rubida | reverse complement strand
ATGTACTGTAAAGCGCTTTAGAGTGGCTTATGTTAGCTAGATAGGGCGCTATATCAAATGTTGTATATTTATTTATTAAATGGAAGTTGAATATGACAAGGTTATGTGCTAAGTCCTACTCTATGATAAGAAAATTAGTTTCTACCAGTTCACTCTTCGATGGTTTAAAGCAGAAATATATAAACAGTTTATGTTTTCACGCTCATCAAGATTGGGGAAACAGCTATTGTAAACATTATATACGACACAAAAAAGTATAAAAACCAGCTTAAAAATAACTACAATGTATACAGTTTAAGTTATAAATGACATTAATTTTGTTTTGATGTGAGGTTTATTCATACTGTCTTCACATTCCCCCATTAAGTAATTATGAGTTTTCTTTGAGGAAAAAGACCGTTGACACTAGACACTAATTAATGTTGATACGGAAAGGTCACTGACATGAACTTCTAAATTACCGAGATAATCTCCCCAAATAGAGTTACCTCGCCTGATTAAACAAATTGTTATTCATCTGTTTCCTTTATAATTAGTTACGGATGAAGATGACGAAGCTCCTTTTTTTCCCCACAGACGAGACATCTTTTGAGCTTTAACATAAAACACAATAGCCGCATACAGCCAATGAGGTATGTGCGGTTCACCTTGATACTTGCGTCAGACCTCATTTTCCTGGCCATGTGTTTCAGATAACAGGATGAATGAATTCAAAATTTACAATTACAATGTATAAACAATAATGAAGTACATATATTACATCAAATTCTGATAAATCACGCAACATTTAATAATGTTACCAACATGTGTTTTATTTATTTTTTCTGCTGATACATTCGTTACAGATTTGAAACCTCTCTCATGGTATCAAAAAAACCGGTTCATATTCATCAATCATTTCTTCTATGACAGAGGTCTTACCCACCTAAAATCAAAATATGGGATCAATCTATACGGACAGCGAACTTTTAAACCAAACCCTTAGCTCGGGGCTTGTAAGAACATTTCTTTAAGTAAGAAACGATCTAGGTTATTCATGTAGGAATATTGAAATTTGAAAAGAAAAAAACAACATTGCCGTGAATAGCCAATGGAATGTATCCACTCACTGGCTCCGGTACTTGTAAGGAAATAAATAACTACAAGTGTCTGTCGACAAATGACAACTGTCGTATATTTGACGTCATATCTGTAAACCACGGGGGAATCCCCCGTGTATTTTTGGCACACGACGCTAACAAGCAAGGATGATAAAGAATAAGTAATTGCTCATTTTTGGTTTTACAGTATTGATAGAAAACTTTCTATCCGGGTTTTGTTTTATTTAGTGTTCCGTCATAGGTAGGCGTCAAATATATAGCTTGTGAATGATCGTCCGGCGATCTACGTCAAATTGACTTATGACTAGTGCACCAAATCTCGCCGCAATACAACGTGATTTATTATTATATTTTTTTTTCAATCTTAGTCGAGATTTTGTTGAGAATTAATGAGAGTCTCCTGAGTGTGGCTGTTCATATCTGGGATCGTAAATTGGCCTAGTTCGTCACACATTTGTTCCCGACATATCTTAAAATAACATTTGGGATTTGTGTTGCTTTGACAACCGATTTATTTATTTCACTTGACTGTTGTTCATGACATGACAGACACAAAAGGTGTCATTGCAACAGGCCGCAGGCAAAAGACTACAGGCGACCTTAAGAACAGCTGATAATCTAGATGTTCGGTCAACTACTGTCAAACACATTATCATGGTATGTACATGTACTGTACTACCGTGGCCATTTTGATTGTTTATATATATTCCATACGACACTGGCTATATTTGCCTTAGGTTGAATGAAGAATCGATGTTTAAATCTTCGTAATACAAAGGGATAAGCCACTAGCGTTTTTAAACAAATCACGATATGTCCGAAATTGATAGTATATTATTGATTTATTTAGTATCGATCACTGGGATGTCCATTTCATTAGTTAGCTGTCATGGCATTGAATGAAAGTCTCGTAGATTTGTTCATACAGTAATAAGTCTTATAGAATTGTTAATTCAGTAAGTCTTATAGAATTGTTCATACATTGATGAAACCCATTATAATTATTGATTTTATCGTTTTGCTGTTCATTGTGAGAAACAATTTGACAAGCCAGGTGTACTATCTGCGTATATTTGAAATATACGCATTTGTATACCATATTATATATAATAAGGTATATACTCAATTACTTGTATGCCTAGTATATAACATATTAACGAAAAGCGTCGAATTCACAAATAGAAAGAAACATTAAATAGATATATATGTAATATATACGCCTCTGTTCTTGCTAAACGTCGATGCAATATCCAGTTGCAGCATATCTCCCTGAAGATTAGCGCATGCGGGCGCAGTAGGCCTGCTCTCAATACTAAACAACTTTCGTATTCATGACTTGTTGCAATTCGTGCACTTTTAGTTTAGTTTTTGATTGTTTTGTCTTATTTGGTTGTTTGCTTGCTTTTTAGAGGGGAAATGGGATGTTGTTGTTGTTGTTGTTTGTTGTTTTGTTTGTTTTACGACCCGTCAGAAGTTGAGGTAATTTTGAGCCAAGAGTGAGGAGCATGGAACTAGATGATGTGTGATTATTTTTCTAGAATAGGACAGTTCAGCGAAATAAAATCAATATTATGACATGGGTAGGACTGGAGTTCATCAATTACCAATAGCAAACCCGTCCCTTGAAGACTATTGACAGGTCTTGTAACTTGTAAACAAACAAAAACAAGGCAATCATAAGTCCCTGGGAAATATCCGTGTATCATAACCGCAGATAAATAGCTACATGATGTTTGGATCGTTTCCTCATTCAAATAAAAATGGTCGAAAGTCATAGCGTCTTAGCAAAATTGGAGTAATAGCGGCCAATGTTCTACATTCCCCGGCGTATTGAATTTACGTTGGACAGCGTAAGAATGTGCACGGCTTGGACGCCGCGACCCGGTGCTGGTGTGCCATCGACCTGTCCCCCCGGGCATTGCTACAAGAACACACCCGCGATGCGTGATGGATTGTCGACCTGCCTCGGTATGGCCCGAAGCCATTACATCCGCTTCCTCTTTCCGGCGACCCACACCTGGGTATATTGGTATCTCACGAACTACCTGTTCCGTCAAAATCGCGAGCTGAGCTGTCAGTTAATTCATAAATATTCTAGTACAAGCATGAGGTGTGAAATGTAGGTCTAGACCTTCAGAAATCATTCCAAGTTTTGTCATTTTCCCTCTCTATTGACTTAATCACGATTTGCGACAAATCAGGTCAAAAAAAGAAGAGATTGATTAATTGTTTGTAGTAGACTTGAATATCTAGTGGTTTTTCTCACCTATAAACTATGTTCTATAAACATTGTTTAATGTTCCCCTTACCGTTGCCAAGGCACGGTAGTCTAGAGGTAGGACGCCGGGCTCGCGACCGAAGGGTTGCAGGTTCGAGTCACGACACGGCATTGTGTTGTATCTTTGCGCAAGATACTTTACTCCAATCTACTCAGCTGTAAATGAGTACGTGGTTGGGCAGTGCTAGAATTGTTGAATTCTAGCTGTGAGCGCCGAAATGGCAGCACCGACTGTATGCTCCCCAGGGAGTTGAGAAAGGCTGGTTGCAAAGGCCCTATAACCACGGATAATGATTTGTGTAACGCTCCATTCACGAAATTGAAACTAGAAAATTTAAACTGCATTTGTATTGTGTCGGAGAACTGTAAACGTACATGTTTTAGTGGTAGTGTTATTTTAGCGGTTTTTTTCCCACTTTATAAATTGCGCTTAATTATGACTACACCAATTGGAGTTCCTAAATATTGTTTTCTATTCAATTTTATTTTTGTGGGCATTGATGTTCGTCAATGTACTAATCTATTTAAATTCGATAAAGCGCTAAAAATTGAGTATGCTGCAGTAAGTAACTTCCGTTGACCTTGTAGCTCAATCGGTTTTTAGCGGTGGTACAGGGACCCTTAAATAAAAGTGTTGAAGCATACAGTAAATAGGTCCACCGAGTTCAACTTTATTATTACCATTGTCACTATTTAAGTATTGAACTGCTTTCAGTTGGCATTCATAGGCAATATAAATGACAACTGGACAAAGGCAAATTCAATGAAGCGCGCTAGGCTTTGTCTTTGTCCAGTTTGAATTCATATTGCCTATGAATACCAACTGAAAACAGTTCAATACTTATATTTACCATTTTTCGAATCTGTTCATCTCATAGAAAATTCCATAACACTTATTATTATTCAGTATTTAGTTCAAAAATGTATATATTGTGTATGCTTTTTCAATTAATAGAACATGTACAGTCATCGCCCGGTGAAGGGTTAGTGGTATCGAATGTAACGAAAATGACGTCATAATAATGATGACGTCAACAATAGGTTCATGGCATTCATAGCCTACATGGATTGCATGTATATAGTGGCAATGCCATATGATGGTAAATATTATGAAATATTTGTTTAAGTCCTTGTCTAAAAAAATATTCCATCTAACTGACATGTTGCAATACATTTCACAGATTTGTAGTTGTTTGGAATTTTAAAACGAAAACGATGAAACTGCAGGAGTCGAACTCGGGATCTTTATATTGCAAGCCTGTTACACTTAAATCTTTCATCAGTTTTGTCATAAGCACGGCATCAAAATGAGTGCGAAATTGATGGCCCACAAAGCAAATTAAAACCTTGACAGATTAAATAAATCAGCGCTAGGAAACTTCTTCTTGCTTCATCTTCTTTATAAAAATATGACATAAAAAAACGAATGGAACTCTTCTGCGCGATTTTAATTGATGCAGTGGTGCCCTTTACCTTAAGCGGGGACACCAAGACACAGTATATTTCATTGGTTATACAAGTAAATCGAATACAAGTTTTTCTATTTGATTAAACGGTAAGTGCCCTTACCTCTGTATCTTGTCCCATCATTATCAATCCGTCTTGAACATTCTCTGTAGAGTACCGACACACTTCAAACACATTGCCGCAAATTAGGCGCCGGAGGATTGATTGCGCATACTACGAGTCTTGTTCCCGGTGTATGCAGCATTCATAATATTGAGTCGATTTCCATTACACCCGTACCTTGTTGCACTTTCGTCTTTTCATGCCTTTCTTTCTGATTTTTTCCGTTTCCACTTGCCCGTCTGAATGGTGAATGCAAAATCATGTGGATTGAAAAATGCATAAAATTCGATGTTTCTATAAGGAAACAAATGACTATTTCCCCCTCCGTCCCCCACAGAATAGTTTTTTTCTCCTTCTTTGTCCTCTACTTAAGGGAAGGGAACTTGGATTTTGAAGATGCTGGCTGCTGTGCAGAGTACTTATGTGAAATCGTGAGCGCTACCCTTGGATTTCAAAGATGTTGATAAACCAGAATTACTGAGCTGCACCGGCTGCAACAGATTGGATTTGTATCGTTTCCATGTCTATCTCTTTGTGCATAATTTTACTTCCGTTTCTCGTTCGGCACACCTACCACTTACCCAACTTTCTACATGTACATATGTGGCGCTGCACGACCTCGTTTTGTTGTTTACCTTTATATATATTTTAAAAAACTAATCAGATTTTCCGAGGCTGCTGACCTTTATACTTAGAAACAGATAACGTAACCGGGTTACCGTTGCATTAAGCATTGATGCGATGTCTCTGTCTTGAAAAGACACCGATCTCTTGCGGAATTACTTCCCCCATATGTCGGTATATATTTGTTTAGCAGAATGGACTTGAAAATTCAGAGTAAATGTTCTTGTTTAGCGACACTACTCCTGTTAAAACACTCCTGTATAGAGAGTTTCTTTGGGATTCAACAAGTTCAAACCTAAGACACTTTGTCTGAAGGACAACCCACATAGTGCCGCAGACTGTATACATAATACAATACATCATGTAAATAAATTCTGGCGGAAACTGACTGATTGACCACGAATAAGATTGAGTCAAGAAGGATACATTTTATAAAATTTCCATAGTAACTTGATAGTCCCCTAATGCACGACCACCGCGGTCTACAGACGCCGACGAATAAATGCCAGGACGAGACTTAAGTATGATAAATAGACATATTGTTTTCGGCAAATCTCGTGTTGATACATTTCTGTATTCTATGGGATTTAACGGGAACAGTCCCAAAATCGTCAAAAACAGCAATAATAGTCATACAGATGCTTGTATATTAGGGGAAAATGTGAAGGTTCTTAGATTTTAATAGTCTTTTTCTGAGGGGTTAAGCGTCATTTTAACACCGAACGGAATGATGTCGGGTTATGATTTTGACCTAAATATGTCACGTCATTTTGTATACAGTGACGTGCCATAAGTTTTATGTCATGTTCACATTGGGGTTTTATGTCAATTTATTGTTGTTGTTTATTTTTGAATTCCTGATTTTGATGAAATTTGGATCAAAGCTAGAGCAATGTCAAGCGTTTTTACCAGTGATGTTTATATTACATGTATTTCCATTTTTCATATTCATAATCATGATCGGTTTTAGTCTGCTCAAACTGTTTGTCAGTTAAAAAATAAGTCCCATATCTCCTGTAACTTTAAGGATGCACGTAGCACAAACACACAGTTGATTGCTTCTTTAAAATTTGGTAATAGATACAGTTTGCCAAAAATGAATTACACTCCATAATACAACTGTTTCGTCGTTCTATGACTCATCGGTGATGCAAGGGGCAAAAGGTCGGAAATCCAAATTGTCTAAACTTATTGTTAAATCCGAGGGGCAGACATACATGTGTCATCAAGGTTACAGCAAACCTTCGGGGATGACAACATCGACCAGCAGAAATAATGAAAAGTGACATACACTTGTATCCTCTCTCGATGGATTGCATCCTTGCCGTGTTAGGGAGATAGGGGTGGGTTGGGGACCCCCTCTTTATGGATTGCAACCTTGCTGTATTAGGGAGGTAGGGGTGGGTTGGGGGCCCCCTTCTCGATAGATTGCAACCTTGCTGTGTTAGGGAGGCAGGGGTGGGTTTGGGACCCCTCTCGATAGATTGCAACCTTGCTGTGTAAGGAAGGTAGGTGGTGGGTTGGGGGACCCCTTCTCGATAGACTGCAACCTGGCTGTAGTAGGGAGGTAGGGATGGGTTTGGCGACCCCCTCTCGTAGGATTGCAACCTTGGTGTAGTAGGGAGGTAGGGGTGGGTTTGGGACCCCTTCTCGATAGATTGCAACCTTGGTGTAGTCGGGAGGTAGGGTGGGCTGGGGCGACCCCCTCTCAATGGACTGCAACCTTGCTGTAGTCGAGAGGTAGGGATTGGTCGGGCGACCCCCTCTCAATGGATTGCAACCTTGCCGGCCGATTTTGGCCAAAATTACTCATCGCCCGGGCGCCTTTTCGGAAATCGGCGCAAATGTGACTGAGGTTTAGGGAGGCATTGAAGAAACCATAATTGATCGGCTGTCCCTATTGCAAGACCTGCGATCTTTATGTTTTCTGTTTCCACTTCCTTGCTCATTTTTCCGGCGCTGGCTCCTTAGGTACCCGTCCTCATATGACCTAAGCTGTTTTGAGGACTTTTAACATAAAACATAAAAATAGCTAGAGTTAACTCCCAGATAAACAGGGTTCAGTTTAAAAGAGTAATATTTTACACTAAATACAAATTTTTCCCTTATGAGACGTTTACGAATGATTGCATTGTGGGTGTACGTTACTATAGTAGATTTTCTACTTATGGTTCTTCATTAGAAGATTTTGTATTGCGATGTGGGTCATGACTTCTCCATGTTTAGACTAAGATATAAATGAATTCATACATACATACATACCAGAAATTCTCGCGTCCCATATATTTCATATTCGATTGGATGGTTTGCACGCTGTCTCGCTTAGTACTGACAGACCTCGTAGTGACACATATACACCAATATGTGTACACCATCCTAAGACAAATCACATACTTAACTAAGCCCGTTCGGGTCTGTCTAGTACAAATTCCGATGAAGGACCTTTAACAAAAACAGAATATTTATTATGTATTAATTATATCATGATCGTATGTAGCGTTTTTACCTGATGTTTCGTGTCAATCACCATGCTTCGATATATATTATTTGCTTAGTTCGACGGACCGAAACCACAAAAAAAACAAGCTGTCGAATACTGAAAATTAATTCACCTGGTCTCGTCCTGAACATGCCTTTAAGAATGATTGATCGTCACAGGGGAAAATGGGATTATTATTCATAGCTAATAACGGCGACAATAAAGCACTGCGCTAACGGTATAGACTACCTTTCATATATATGTGCCGAACCAGCTATTAGGCTGACGTAAATATAAACACAAATATTGGACTTTATGCTCTTATCATCTCAATTGATGGCGTATAATAATTATCATCTTCGTCATCAGCATCGTCGTCGTCATCGTCGTATGCCGGCCTTGCTACTGAGTTGACGTAAATGTTAATACAATTATTGGATTTCTTTATACTTTCGTCATACCAGTCTAGAACATCATCATCATCATCATCATCATCATCATCATCATCATCATCATCATCATCATCATCATCATCGTCGTCGTCATCGTCATCGTCGTCGTCGTCGTTCTCGTATGCCGGCGTCGTATGGCTACTGATTTGATGTAAATAAGATCACAATTATAGGGTTTTTATGAGGTAAACCATCATCCTCATTATCCTCAGCATCAGCATCAGCATTTAAAATCGTCGCCGTAGCATCGCCGTCGTATGTCGGCCTAGATGATAAGTTGACGTAAATATAAACATCATTATTGGATTTATTTATACTTTCGTCAGTCTATATCAGAAATCATCATCAACATCGTCGTCGTCTACCTTCCTTGTTACTGAGTTGACGTATTTAATATAAACACAATTATTTGATTAATTGATGCTTTCATCATCTAAATTTATCGCGTAAATAATTCTCCTCTTCGTCGTCGTCGTCGTCATCATCATCAGCCCTTTCATTTTACGCGGTTTCGTTTAATTTTGGATACATGTTCAAAATCGTCGTCAAACTCATCATTTACATCATCGTCGTCGACGTCGTGATAAAACTCAGCTCTTTCTCTCTAAACCACCGCGTTTATTTCAGATACATTTTAAAAGTCCTCATCTTGGTCATCATCATACTCATCATAATCATCGCCGTCGTATACATCCCATAAAACAACACGTTGTGATCAACATCGTATAAATCATCGTTAACTTTATGGACCAAGATATGAATTCGACATCAACTATTCAACATCTGTAGTAGTAATTAAACTTTTGAACTGTTATCTCACCTTGAGGGCATATTGCGTTCAGGTAGGCAGTGTTGTCTTTGATGTATGGGCGAGGTCAAAGGTCACGCGAAACTAATTAAACCGCACTATATACTCCACAGAGATGTATATCTACATAGACAGATAAAACAATGACAGGTGTTGTTTGTGTAGAAAATCCGGTAATGGTCAAATCGTACAGTAAGTTCAGTATAGTTGATTACCGTATACCGACCAAAAAAACATACACATGCATACATTTATACGCAAACACACGCGCATATGCACATTCACAAGCATGCATTTTATCATTCAACAAATTCTACTGAAGCTTAGGTAAGGGGTCTATGCAACTACAAGTTGATTTTGATTCATGATAAATTAAATAATCTGTTAAACCAAATGGTAGAAAAGCAATTTTCCCGAAAACGATGTCGTAATTTCTTTGTAAATATTATTAGCCCGGCTACAAACTTTTAACTTAGACAAAATATGAAAAAAAGAAAAGATTTACACAGAGGCCATGGAAAAGGATGAGGACTATATTAGAAAGTGTTCCTGAAGGGTAAGCGTCTTCTGCTTTGTCGACGACATCCGCCATGTGTATAGGTCAAATCCAAGTAATGCCATGACCTTAAAGCGAGAGCAGGGGTTGAAACAACAAAACAGTAAAGCACACTATTAAGCATGATCAAAGTATGACGAAAGTCAAAGCATGAAAACATTATGATGGAGAAACATGAACAGTTTTTTTCCGATTTGGAAACACGAGAGTTTAAAAGTTCTGTGTAGTATTCTTTCTTACATGTAACAACATTTTCAGTCGGTAGATTTATTTATAATATCATTTACAACCGAAATGTTGACATTTAAACATATTAAAAAGTATCATTTTTTTCTTGATAAATCAATTAAGGGTTTCCAACCTAGATATTTGGGGACATAAAAGAAAGCACCTGATTCATAGGGCGGCACGTGCAAATTTGATTTACAGTTCAAATTGTGTAACCTATGTCTATTATTGTAAAAATGCAAATCTCTTCCTTTTTGAGCGTCATTCTTGCACAAACATTATTTCAATACTTCATCAACATAAATTCGAAACTAAATTTGACGTTATTACGGTAAATTGGTGATAAACTAGCTATTGGTGTAAATGCGATATATTTAGACATTTCAAACTTTTATTAGAACCAGCAAAATATTTTGAATAAGAACTTGATTTACAGAACATTGATTTTGACTTCCTTCCTGGTGATTTGTCATCGTCTGTCTATGAAATTATCTTATATTGTAATGCACATGCATTTAGGAGATGGCGTCACAAACTGTAAGAAAATTTGTGCTGAGTCTTTTGTACAACTCTTGATCTGGATTTATTTTTTAAATAATTCGATGTTCCTTATTAGTTTGTTTGTTTGTTTGTGGTTAAACAAGTCTTCACAACAGCTATGGTCATATGAAGATGGGTGTCAATAGGGAAGATAAAAATAATCAAGTGATGCAATGACTTTCTTTGGTTTGGTTTGTTTGTGTTTTACGTCCTATTAACAGCTATGGTAATTTAAGGACGTGCCAGGATTTGGTGGTGGAGGAAAGCCGGAGTACCTGGAGAAAACTCACCGACCTACGGCAAGTACCTGGAGACTGCCCAACGTATAGGTCTCGAACCCGCGACCCAGTGGTTGAGGGCTAGTGGTAGCAGAATGTCAGACGTCTTAACCACTTGGCTACCAAGGCCCCTTTTTCGGGTTTCTTAAAAAACTTTTTAGCAAGAGCCACTGAAAAAAACCCCGATTCTGCAGGGGACGCACATGTTCGCCTCTTACAAAATGCAATTGGACACAGCAGGCGTATTCGTACCCCAGCGTACAGGAGTTGTTCCCCCGTATTGGACTCTTTTGATGATCATGGTATAGGGAAAGCAGGTTAGCACTTTTCCAATGTCCTGAACATGAAGGGGAAATTATCAAGCACAACATTAATAGAAACTGACCGGTATAGAATATGTTACTGAGGATATCTGACATGTTTCGGATAGCTCCGTCAAAAATATCTTTGTTTTACAAGGAATTAAGCAGTAGTGTTTTATAATCTTAATTGCAGTGACATTCAAACCAGTTACCAATACGTATTTTTTTTTTATTATTATTTTTTCTTTATTCGTCGTTGCATGCATACAACCGATAATGTTTGAGCTATGTGGATGTATATTTAGATCTAGTGCACCGCCGCGTTGGGATTTTAATGGTTTCCTGTTAAACACACATATAACTAAATATAGTCGTTGATCGTGCATCATGCGAGATATGGGAATAACAGATATCGGTGTCTCAACACGCTTTTCGTGATAAGTTGCGTGGGATTCAAAGTTATTCTCCAGTTTTTAATCACCATTAACACATCGGTATTAAAATTTTTCTAATATTGACACCATTTAGACTAAATATAGAGACTGATGGATTATGATATTTTTGATTTTTTGGTCTCAAATATATTCTTCGAAATCTTTTTCTATGTGTAAATATAATTTCTATTTTCATCCTTTCCATTCTTCAGCTTAGTAAACTATGACTGCGTATAAATTAACGTGGAAGCAGTGAAGTAAATGTTCGGCGGATTAATACATGTTTTAAATACGGCGCCGGACAACAGTACTTTACGGTCATCGGACCGATGACAGTCATTGCCTGGTTCCTTCGGATTCCACAATGTCTAATTAAACAATAGCGGGATGCTGACAAACTTCCTATGTCCGTAAAGTAACCAATGGCGGCTTAGTTCCGGAACACTCGACTGCGTCACTACCGGAGTAGTGTATCAATGCGCGTGCCAAACGACCTTTATAATTGAAGGGCTACTCTGATTAATTATTTTACCATTTGAAAAGCTATCAAAAGCGAGACAATTTTCTAAAACTCATATATCGGTGAAGATTCATTAGAACTCATTTGTCCTAGCAACCACTGGCTACCGTAGTTATTATTTGAGCAACCCACTTCGACTGATGTTTCTTCGTTCAGCATTTAAACAATTTTTCGGATGCAAATATAAGGTTTGGATTCAATGTTTTTTGTTTTTTTTTGTTTTACGTCCTATTAACAGCTAATGCCATTTAAAGACGTGCATCCATTTGTGTTGTGTATGCGTGTATGCGAGACAGGGTATGTTGGTGTACTTGCCTCCTACATGTAATGTAGTGATAGCGCCGATCTGATGCCGATTTAAGAGTGCTACATGTATCTCACTGAAATACCATGCTGACGGCACCCAGCACAGCATTCTGCCCGGTCACATCATACTGACAACGGGCGAACAAGTTGTCATTATCCTAAAAGCTGAACGTTAAGCAGGGAATAACAACTACCGTTTTTAAGGACTTTGGTATGTCCCGGCCTGAGGATAGAACCCATTACCTTCCTCACCTGGGCGAACACTCAACATCAAAGCCAAATATTGCCAACGGTGCATGGGATCTATTTTGGTCGCTTTTGTGTCCCCAAGTACTAGATTGTACAGGCAATGATATAGCACGTGTAGTAGTAAGAATCTAACTAGCAATATTAATAGGTCATTGCTCTTACGTGATTAAGTATTCTCTAAAACATTTAAGATAACGTATTAGTTAGTCTAAATTGGTCTGGAAATGACGATTTACCAAAAACAGCCTACCGTTAACACAAGATAAGGTACCAGACATTGTCAGGCTGTGGTCGACGTGGTTAAACAAATCCTACTTTAAGCGTAACGACAGTGCCAGAAAACGATGAAATATGTATTAAATATCATGTAATATTATCAAAGCAAAAGATACATTCTCTAAGGTTCGTTACCACGCTTTATGACATATGTTTGAACGGAACTGTATAACATATCTCTATAAAAGAGTGACTTTAATGTTTCTTAATATAATTGCGTTCCCTATAGGAACATATATTTATAGACAATTTATCTCTATACATGTTGTAAATGTGTATTTCAGTAGTCCTTGGTAAAACAATAGGTTTGTTGATACAGTTTACGTATCATCTTTGAGTTTGGACTATTTTTATTTTCTGTTGTATGTTTAATTTTATCGGTTATTCATTATTTAAAAAAAAGAAGGTGAGTATAATATATGCAATAAAATGTAGATTGTATAATTATACAATGAAATTTGATATGGTAACTATAGACCTGCTATTGTGGATTGTTACAGACCCTGGGCCGTTTTTCTTGTCCGTTTAAAAGGAAACGCAACGCAAACGCAACGCAAACTCAACGCAAACGCACACAAACCGTTTGGTTAAAACACGCTCCTAAAACGCAGTTTAAAGTAGACCTAAACGGACTTAGATTTAGATGTACTTGCTCGCGAAAGCACAGCGGCGGATGTAGATGGAATTATAGGCAACATTTTCCCCGTCAGCACCATAACAATAATTTGGAATGATGATTTTTCCGCCGATCGTTTATGTTGATAATTCGTTTGCAAATAGAATTAAACTTCTAATGACATGCGTTTGGAACTCAACAGTACAATCCATTTAACATCTAATCAGTTAATCTACACGACGCCGACACATATTCCTGTATATGAAGTCATAAGATTAAAAGTATATTTGATGTTGGTGGTTTCTCACTTATCTTTTTTTTAACTTCTATATTTTCCCCAAATGTCATTTCAAGATGAAGTTACGGAAACAATGGTTCTTCGACATCAACAATATATATGGATACATCTAGTGGGTAGTTTATTTTTTGAAGTCTCAAATTCTGAATTTGTTGCTAAAAAAAATATTTAACCAATTTGTCGGAAAATAATAAACAACCCAAACTAAATAACGTACCTGTAATTGTTTGTTTATATTTAAACTAGGCGATAGCAAATGTTCAAAAGGAGATAAAATATGAAACTTGTGTTTGGAAAATTTTGGATATGAATATCATCATATTTATAAAACAAGTGAACGTGATGAGTTTGCGTAGAATATTATTCCTGTATTATCTTACACATCGAACTGAAATGCTGCAAGCGAATTCCGTGTAATTATTGCTTTTTCTTAAAATCTTCTCAAACAGGTATAATTCTTATAATATTCTCCTTGGTGGTATTATTTGATAATCATAATCAGTATTTTTATAAATGATATTGAAGCCGGAGCGTTAGTTATATGTAACTTTTCTATACATCTTACAACACAACATACATGTATACATTCTATGCACCATAATCATATTCATTGTTGTACCATTGGACTTATATTGTACCTCAAGTTACACATTTTCATTTGTCTGAGTGATGAAAAAATAACATGAAATCTGAAATACTGAATTCCCTCCTTAAAACAGCCTTGAACCAAAGTTTTTTATTGCTTTCTCTTGACCGTCATTTTGAAAAGTATATTGCACAAACAGCACTGATTTCACTATCCTAAACAATAGTGAATTAATCCCAACTATCATCTGGTCTTTGCTTTTACCTGGCCTTACCTTTATTATTGTTTAAACGTTTGGTCACCTGCGGCTATTGTTATTTCGAAGGTAACGACCACGAGGTTACAACCTGTGGTTTCAGGCATAGGGACCCGGGAATTCGCTACAGTTGGTTTGTTTGGACATATCCCGCTGTGTAAAGAGTAATATTAGATTATCTTCTTCCTTCTGTTGTGTTTCGGCGTCATGGACATTAACAAAATCTGAGAATTTCGGAAGTATAAATTCGATGTTTTAGTGGTTAACACCATTTCTCGAAATAAATGCCACGGGGGTGGGGGTGACCTCTCCTTCCAACCGCACCCGAGAAATGCTTTAAGACTCTCTGGTCCCTGTGGACGCAGAGACGTCCTTTGTCGACGTACCTAGTTTAAATTTCTCCCACGAAATCTGAAAAATTTAGGAAGTATAAATTTGATGTATCTCAACCAATATTTGGGGAGAATGATTACTCCGACATATCAGGATAAGTCCAAACAAACATTATTGTCACTAATTAAATAGCTACTACTTTTTATACTTCTCTGATTGAATATCGTTTTAATTTAATTAAAATATTGAACAGGGAAAGTATAAAGACGGACATCGTGCACGGGGGTGTGTAACTTCGGGTATATAATAATGAAGAATGAAGATGAGTAACACCACGGAATTAGACACGAAATGCCATTTACAGTATGCGTCGGAAACGTATGGTTGTGAGGCATAGATAACAAAGGACTTCATAGGGGTGGGGGTTAGATTAGCGTTTATTAATTTGAAATTACGCTATAATTATATCTGAATGTACTTTATGTATTTTATTTCAATTTAAATCAAATGAATTTTAGATAACTAGTACCGTAAACATTCAAAAAGTGTGTGGGGGAGGGGTTGGGCGGTACCGATGTCACCAACGCCGCCTTCAGTATCTGACAAATGACGGCAACATTTCTTTTAAAATAATTTTCTAACATTCATAATAGTTTTATTTTTCAGAATTTTCTTTCTCAAATCTACAACGAAGAGGTTTTGATAGGAAATAAAATATATCCTTTATATCTTATAAGTGACACAAACATGTCCAGTATATAAAACCGTC
>JAUMHH010173635.1:0-15860 GCA_032359455.1 Chlamys rubida | reverse complement strand
AACATATTTTCTATTTATAGTAACAGTGACATTGACCTTTGACCTGCGGACCTGAAAAGCAATCCAAAGCAAGCACTTTTGGTAAGGAAGCACTGCATGAAGTTTGAGTTTAATCGGCTCAAGGAAACTCAAGTTATCGCACGAAAACATATTTTCTATTTATAGTAACAGTGACCTTGATCTTTAACCTGCGGACCTGAAAAGCAATCCCAAGCAAGCACTTTTGGTAAGAAAGCACTGCATGAAGTTTGAGTTTGATCGGCCTAAGAAAACTCAAGTTATCGCGCGAAAACCTCTGTGCGGACGACGCCGACGACGCCGCGGACACCGCCGACACCGCCGACACCGACGCCGACATAGCAATACCTATGTGTCACCAGCTTTTCGCAGGCGACACAAAAAGGGGTTAGATTGGAACAATCAAGGCAAGTGACTAGAGGGAACGGTATGCCTTGTTGAAACAATGTTTCACGGACATTATTTTGTAAATATTAAGACAGAGGTAAATAGTTTGTATGTGTTGTGTCTTCATTTGGCTTTCTAAACTGGACCTAAGTATTATCAATTACCGTATTTTATATTCGTTTTATCCTAGTAGGATAGTGGCCCCCTCCATGAAATGATCTTTATCAGATCTATAAAAGATTATCTTTACCTTCTTTGCTCTTCATTTTCCTCACAGGTACTATACCATGTCCCATGTTAGAAACCCTTACTTTTTTATTTCAATCAGTCACAAAAGTAAGCATGCACTTCTGCTGTACTACAGATCATAGGAAACTTTCATATAAAAAAGATCCCTCCAGTACTTTCTGAGAAAAAGCAATAACAAACCTTCACTGTCAAAATCGAAGGTGGCCGTCTTTCGGCAATTTTGTTTATACGAACAGCCTCAAAGTAAACGTACATAAATTAACCAAGGGAAACGTATGTATCAAATTTGAGAAATATTACTCAAGTACTGTCCTAGATATAGCGATAACAAGCCTTTAATGTCAGATTTCAAGATGGCCGCCGGTATATTTGAAAATATTTGTCTAGTATTTCTTTGAAATATATATAACAAAACATACCTATCGAAATAAAAGAGAGCATCTTGTCGGCCATTTGGTTTTCTGATCAATTTCAAAAGTAAACATATGAAAATTACATATAATATAATATGAGAACGATCCCTTCAGTGCTTTACAGGACGACGGACTGACGACGGTCCACGGACAACAGGCGATTTGATAAAGATTGATTTTATATTAAAAATGCTGGTTGTTATTCCCTCTGGAAAGTAGATGCCATATGCAATAGGTAATACATGAACATTTCATTCCTACCTTGCCGATGTTGTCACAGTACTCAGCAGCTGTTCTAAAAGCACCGACCGCCTCATAACACTCCATGGCTTTAGAATGAAAACCACATTTGCAGTAGAGCTCTGCTGTTTGAAGAAACTTTGTTTTTCTGGACGCCTGGTCTCGCACATTTCGAGCAATAACCTCGCTGTGGCAAGCGTTAGCAATGTCAGCCGATTTAATGTCTCCTCCCTTTTTGAAACACTTGGCGGCTTCACGATATACATTTGTTCTCATAAAATCCTCTCCACGTGCAAGCCATTCATCATTTTCACTCGCTGGTTCGTTGAAGTAATCTAATCGATAGAAATTCGTTTGGTTAAGCTATAGTTTTTAATCTGTTTTTGTGTGCTGTACATTGATAAGTAAAACAATAATTTTCTAAATAGGCCAAAAGTAGCTAAAGTCAAAGGTTTAGCTTTATAAAGGATGAACATAACACAGATAAAGTATGACAAACATTAATGACACTGCTTTGTACAGATGTTTCGTCCTTCTAGGACTCATTTGTGAGGCAAGGGGCCATAGAGGTGTACATCCAAATCGGTTTAAAGTACTGTTGAAACCGAAGGGAAGGTTCGTTAAACCCTTAGATTTCATGAAAAATCATAAAAAATCTGTACTACTTGTAAATTTAAATAAATAATCAGTAAAGTGTGAATATTATGCACCATGCCAATGAATGAACAGAGATATATGTGGTCATCAAAGTTACATCAAATCTCGAGGACGAAGAAATCCACCAGCAGCGTCTACCGCTTTGTATATATTCAAAGATGAACGAAACGCAAACACTTACTTGCACTTGTGAAATTCGGTAAAAGATACAATATTCCAAACATTTACCAAAAAATGAGGTTATATAAGGTCATTGCCATCCTTAATATATTTCTATATTTTAACAGATTTTCAGCGAGTCAGAAGGGGCCGCTTTGGCCAAGTGGTAAAGGCGTCTGATATACTGCTACCACTAGCCCACCACCACTGGGTCGCAGGTTCGAGGCCTACGTGGAGCAGTTGCCAGTAACTGGCCGTAGGTCGGTGATTTTTCTCCGGGAACTCCGGCTTTCCTCCAACACCAAAACCTGGTGCGTCCTTAAATGACCCTAGCTGTTAATATGACGTTAAACACAAACAAACCAAAATTCAGCGAGTCAGAAATTATGACCTGGAAAATAAATTTTACCTTTGACCCCCAATGTGACCTTGACCATAGGGACGCACAGCCATTATTGGTATATCACACACTGCCTTGTCATCCTATACTTATATATCTTAAATTTCATTGAGGAATTCAGCAAGTCAAGAGTCATGGCCTGCACGATGCATTTTATCTTTGTTCTCAATATGACTTTGAACTAAGGCATACAGACCAATTAGTGGTATACGTCAGATCGGCTTACCATTCTACTTGTATCCCTTAAATGTCGTGAAGGGTTTTCAGCAAGCCTGGGTGATGAATTTGACCATAAAAATTGCAATGTGACCTTATCCTTAGTACTATACACACAAATGTGCTACGCGACACATCGCCTTTTCCTCTTTTGTATATTTCCATATTTTTCATTGATCTTTCCTTCGGGACTCCGACGTTATGGCCTGGGCAATAAATTTGAAATTTGACCTCAAGGTGACCTTTACATTAGTCGTATAAGAACAAAAATGCCACGCGTCTCACCACTTTGCCATCATACATCTACAATTGTATTCCTAACAATTCATTATCTTCATGCACACCACTTTGTCATTCTATTTGTATCCGTGGAATTCCACTTGATTATCTTCAGCGAGTCAAATGTTATGACAAAAATATTCATTCGATTCTTTTACGATTTAACTATTTGTCAGTGGCCGAGAAAGGATTTACATCGTTAGGCATATCAAGTTAAATGATGTAAAAACAAAAAATCATAATAAATTTATGTACCCTTTGTGAAACGTTCGGTTTTCACACTGACGAGATTGCGAGCCTTGAAGTAGTCGTACATGGGACGACGATTCTCCTCGTCCTCGTCAAAGATCAACACATTGACGCGAGCTCGGGTCACCGCGGTGTACAACAACTTGAGTTCGGAGTTCAGTACCTTGTGGAGTTTCGGGTCAAATTTCAGAGCTCGAGGCCTGCCCTTCCCACGCAGCTTACCTAGAAAAATTGTCAGAAAAATCAAACACCAAAAACATCGGCATACCAACAGTATACGAAAAATGTACCCTTCTATGCCCCGCCCCCACGTAGCAACCAAAGTCACGTGACTACATACTACGACATCAAATGTAAACAAGCCATAGTGCATTGTTGCCCATGGTGATGGCGGCAGCGACTGTTGCAGGACTCGGGGACATTCCCGATGTCCACAACCTACATATAATAAAAAAAATGATGCTCAAGCGGAGGTGGCAATCGGAGGGAGATGCTACCGAAGCATGAGAAAGGGAGAGAAGCCACACATTGTTAACATTACACTAGGTTTAGCAAAGACGTGTGCTAAAGACGCATAATGTTCTCGTACAGCTGGGTAATTATCCCATTTATGTTTGTCAAATTCCGTTTTTCTTTTCTTTCTTTTTTAATTTAACGGTTGTTCAAAATAGCATGCAGTCATGTACGTTTGTTTCCTTGTTTAGACGCTTTTTTTTAAATATCGGTATCCACGGCTCCATACTAGCCAACTAACGTTAAAATTGAGCAATTTCAAGTAGTGAATTTGCTAAAATTTCATATGAAAGAACAGCTCAAAAGATGCTATTTACTAAGAGTGTACAGTACATACACATTTTATTTTATCTCCCCCATGGAAATTGTAAAAAGTTAGCAAGTATGACAATCTGGTGTTAAACTGGTTATGCGTGTTCTTACCTATAGCTATATGAGCATATATGAATCCCCTATATATATGCATGTACCCTAAACTACAGACTGTAGTGTAGGCCTAACGTACAATCATGGCATTCAACGAGTCATTCAAAATGTAAATATTATATATTATATAAATGCCGCTTATTTAACTCTTACGTTTAGGTTATGATTGAATTACATGTGTGTTAAAAAATAACACTATCATATACAGTATAGCGTTATGTATCTGGTATATCATGCCCAGAACAGTAATAAGTGTTCACCCTATCAAAGCACTTAGCATGCATTGTACTGTTATGGAAACCTTCAGAACTGCCATCGTTCTCAAAACAAATTTTAATGTGTAACAACTTCGGAATTCTGGCGTCCCAATGCAACAAAATATAACCATATGGCACTCAGGCACTATCTAGAAAACGATTTTCTTAAAAAACTACAGAAACAGATAAGGATATATATATATATGTTTTGTATTTTAGTCATGTTTGAAGGTTGACGCATCTGAAATGTAATGTATATGAGCTGACAGAGGATTCGCTAAGAGGAAACAAATAAAATATGTAGGAGGGTCTCAATCTTATTAAACAACGTGAAGATGAACTTTTGCGATAGATATTCATTTAACAAACTACGTTTCTCTCATTCTGATGAACATAAAATTATTTACCTTCATCCAGTTCATACACGCCCGTCCGTGAGTTGGTCGTGTCTGTGTCATTCTGGGTCAATTCAGTGAGCAGACTTGTCATCGCTCGCCACTTTTTCGATGCCTTAAAAATAAAAACATGCTGTCATTTTTTTGCGGTTTTGTATTTGTATCTAGGGTGTAAGAGGGAGTATTAATATCAGATAGGTTAACTATTTACATCGTTTATCTAGTTATTGTTCCTTCCGCAAACATTTCATTCCTCAAAAATATGTCATTTGAACATGAATATCAAAACAAATTAGATTATTGACAATATGCAGAATTTTGCTTCAAAATCTGAAGAAGGGATTAAATGTAAAGTATTTTGTGTATGGTAATATAAACGTTATATACAATTAACTGAGGGCAAAACTATTCAGCAATGTACTAATTAACAACACCTGTGCAATTCTAAAGTATACGATAATATGAATAAGTAGGGAAACCCTTACACAAATATATATAATATGGTAGTATAAATAATAAATCCTACTTTTACGTACATAAAGACATACTGTCGTGGTATATATCCTTAATCTTAATTATACCTGCCTGACGAGATCGATCCTATTTAATCCGCCAAGATGATATTGAAAGATATTACCTGGGAAAATTTAAAGAAGTTGAAGAGAAATATGTTGTTGAATTCAAGGCCTTTTGATTCATATATTGTCAGTGTTATATTTTGCTGCAGCTGCCGTGGAAGCTGTTGTCGGGCTGTTTCGTTGATGACAAGGATGGCCTGATGTACTCCCAGTTCTATATCAGCTGTGTCTTCTGTCTCTTCTTTGTTGTCGGAAATGTGCCTGGCGAGATCAGAGAAGTTCGATGACTCAAGAAGTACTGGCAGGGGCCCCCCTTGAATCAGGCTTTTGTCCGCCTGCAGATGATCGAACGAGTCTGGAAATAGATGTGTCATAATGTCAAGTATACTTGATGCCAGAGAAAGGATACCATCATGGGACCGATAGCTATGAGTGAGTTGGTGCACTTTGCCTGGTACTTCAACTAGGTACTTTCCTGGAACACCGTCAGCTTTCATTGCTTCCCTTATATTGAAAAACAAGGATATGAGATCACAGAAACGGAACTCAATTCCGTGCATAACAGTTTGAGCAGTGTCACCAGTAAGAAACATCTGATTGGGATCCTGGCAAATCTTGATGAGGAGACAAAGTTCAGCTTGTGTAAAATCCTGTATTTCGTCGACAAACAACTGATGGATAGCCCAGGCCTTCACGTGTTGAGGTTGGAGGCGAGATTTGATCGAATTAATGAGGTCACATTCATCAAAAAGATTCTTCTTGACTGAAAATTTTTGATACTTTTCGAACAGATCATATATTTCATCTCTGTTTCCATCGAAGTTTGGCGCTCTCTTCCTCCCAACAACTAGATACATTTCTCTGGACAGATAACCCTTTGGTTGTAACAGGGCTTCATATGACCCTTTGATGATAGAAATGAACTCCATCCAGACAAGTAATGGTTGGTATTTGCTGCCTGTTGCTATCTTTGGCCACACAATGTCGCGAAACACCTCATATGTCACCTCAGTTGGTTGCTTACTCGCCTCTTTAGATTTGGATGTTTCGTTGTGGACGACAATGCCTCCCTTTCGCATATGCTCAGTGATACCACTTATGCTGGAATCTTCTTCAAACAGCGTCCTCTTTCTGCCTTTCAAAGATCCGTTGCTTTCCCTTGCGTAGAAAAATTTTGGTCCGACAGAGGCATCCATCAAGATCAAAAGTTGCTCCAAAGTCAAAAACAATGGATACTGTGAATCACGAATGTCATCAAAGTGCCAGGGAAGTGGACTATCGTCGCAAAGACCAAATGTCTGGGCGATAGAGCTGCCGTGTTTCATTTCATTGAAATTCCTCTTCGCCTGAGAATTAAATTTAGGTTCAATTATTTCACATTCATTGTCCAATAACAAGTAGTTGCTATATAACCAAATGTTAATTTTTACTTAAAGATTTGCCATAGATTTACAATTTTCTAACATGATTTCAATTGCAATGTGTTACAACTTACTTTCTTAAAACACAAATAAATGATGATTATTCAAGATTCAAAAACTATTGCGCAAAGCACACCTATAAATCTCGATGAGTTTAATACGTCTTTTATTTTTCCACTATTGTTATTTTTTTTAAAGATATTGGCGTTATGGAATTATATATGAAACAATATTCAGTGTTAATCAAAACAAAATGACAAAATACATTCCGAGCCATTTTACGTAGTTGCTGGTGTCAAAAAAGTGAGTAAGCATATTATATGACACAGTGGAGTGGTATTATGTCTGTAAAATCTCGCTTTACTGGTCATAGGCCTCACCTCACTACAAAGCAATTTATTTCTTGTCACGAAGATTTGATGAAGTCGATTTTGTAGCAAAACTGAATCATCCAACTTGTGCTGTTTATCATCTTCCGGTTCCGCTGAAAAAGCTTTACATGGATGTATAACGTCTTTGTTCGAATCAGCTGCTTGATTATGTTCGTCGTGGAAATTTTCGGAACTACTCTCTACAATTATGAAAAATCCTTAGTGAAAAGCTATTTTAATACGATACCTGAAATAAGTTATTTGAACTCTTAAACATAATGATTAAGCAGAGTACTTAATATTCTGCAGAGAATGTCGACATATTTAACTTATTTTCATTGCAGATAACATATCGAATTTTTTACATGTATGTTTACAAATATCACATCCAATCGATTATTAATACAGTGTAATACTGTTGTAGTGAGAGTAGTAAAATGTACTGCTGCTTCCTTATACCTCATACTCTTTACACAGGAACAACAAACGTTTGACATTGAGTCATCGCTGAGGGAACTTTTTTCTTACGAATCCTGACGAGCTGCATGTTAACTTGTGATAAGGAGATAGGCTAAGTAATGTAACTACCCTAATGTTTAAAATAAACACTAGATATCTGCGTTAGTAGT
The DNA here is from genome assembly GCA_032359455.1 of Chlamys rubida. NCBI lineage: Eukaryota > Metazoa > Mollusca > Bivalvia > Pectinida > Pectinidae > Chlamys > Chlamys rubida. The sequence continues at coordinate 8,003 of JAUMHH010173635.1, read as the reverse complement.
CAATGAGTTACTTTCTGGACACAACTATCCTTTATTTAGAACGATTCTTCTCCAGATATTGCAATATGATCATAGATTCTCAAGTACCTACTATATCCATTTTAAATACGAAGTTCACACGGATGAACTAGCATGGAACATTATTTGCCCGATATATTTACATTAAACACGAAACAAATAACCTACAATTTTCAAGTGAAAAAACGCATGAAGTTAAACAGTTTTATTTACTAAATTTGGTTCCTAGGGTTGTAGAATGTTATTAGCATATCAAACCTTAATTTATGGGAAAGGAAAATTCTTTTAACTTGTGAACAAATTACGGAAGGATAACAAACCTGGTTTCGCTAGTTCCTGTGGGTCACAGTGTATGCTCAAGTGAGCGATAAACTGATGCCACAAGCGATACAGACAACACGTTGTCTTTCCTGTTCCGCTTCGTCCTATCAGTAAAATTGGAGCATCACTTTCTAGATTAATGATAGAATGCTCAAGGTCGGTGATACGAAAAGGAAAGTCAACAGTCAAGCTTGATTGTCTGCGAATATGTTTTAACATATCTGGAGAAAAAGTGTAAAATTTTACTATTTGGAATTCCTCATTTGCTACCTTGACAGGTGGACGCAAAACACCAATTTCTATTGAATCGGATCCAAAGTATGCAGGAAGAGTTATTTGGAATGTACTTGGAGGTTTAGGATCCCGTTTGAAATCTTCTTGGTTCTCATTTTTCAAGGCACTACAAATATTGACAACACATTTGTGAATATCATCATGGTTGCTAACATAATTCCAGATACGAATCACTTCTGAGTACATATCCTTGCCAGAGGTTTTCTTGTTCCTATACTTTTGTCTTTCGGTATTTACGGTCGTGGCGCTGAGTTTGGAAGAAAAGGCAACTGCTCTCTGCCAAATTAGTCTACAGCCTTTTCCAATTTTTGACTCGTATAGCTGCGTGTTTTTGGGTTTGTGGGCGGAATGTAATTCCTTACAAATGCTCTGATGCCAGTCTCCTTTTGCAAGTTTGGAAATGGTCATTATAATTTTGTTTTTTATTGTAGGATTGATTTTACTTGTCATCGTCTTAACAAAGGATTTTGTACATTCAACTTCCCAGGGAAGATCATCTAACTCCGACGATATCTAAACAAAGGTATAAATCACAGCTTTAGGAAAAATATTTAATACGTTTGGGTAAAAAAATGATGCGTAATGTTTAAATATGTTTATTAAGAATTTAGACGAATGAAGTCATTTCTTGTTTCATTTCGATGATCCTGAATTTCAGGGATCATAGAAATCATCGTATTTATTTCAAACTTAAAGAATATATTCGTCATATGTTTGTACTACGGTGATTAACGGCTGTTGTATGCTACTGAATTCATGTGAAGTATATCTTGCTCCATTTTACTGTCCTTTAGTATTCTATTTCAACCTGTCAGTTGCGTGGTGTACGACACTACCTGAACTAGTCATTTTACAAAATAAGATAAATACTGCTGACAACGATTCTTTCTACTTCTACGTAATTTCAGTCAATATGTGTCATATGTATCTATTGACGAACGTTAACATTATAATTGATGTTCCAGTATTTACTTTTAAATATCAAATTATTGTATTATATTACTTTGTTCTGCCGTTTCCTTTACATCTCGTCAAGATTAAGATTGTTGATACGGGTAGATATAATTCTATATTGAGATAATTTAATATGAAATTTTGTATGAAGATAAAATAGAAAAAAGTGACATCATCAACACAAAACGGCTCAATCTGAATGCAAATACAACATGAATGCGTAAAGAACAACAATAGTACCTGAGGAAATTATTGACGGCCAACAAGACCGGAAACGAAAAAAGCTGCTCCGGCAGAGCAAATATTTCTTGAACCTCCATCCAATAAATCCAGGAAAATGCATACACAATCAACAATCTAAGATATATTGAACAAATCTTAAATCATGATAGACACTAAAATATCATAAATAGACAATAATTAACTCGGTTTGTATCAAAGTCAATGTGTTGTTTGTCACCAGAACGCGTATTCTTGTTACATATTAAGAATAATGTTAAAATTCGCTGAAACAAATGATATTTAAACTAATGAAAAATTAATACCTGATCCAGGAATGCATTTGAGGTTCGATCAGCTGGTTCATCTTGGTTCATCTGAAGTGTGACAAATTTACCATTAAATAATTGAAAACAACGTAGACAAATATTCAATAGTACTCACTTTTACATATATTTAGCTTTTCTTTACTGTTTGAATAACTGAGAGTCCTGGTAGGCTTTCCAGCTATAACCGACATAAGAGGCACATGTTGCTATAATTTTACTTCTTAATAATAATAGTTATACTTCAAAATACTGAAATTAGACAGAATATATATTTTTGTTTTAAAAAATGCAATAACTACCGCAAGATTATCATCTTCATTTCCGCCATTCAAGTGTTTTTTCGTGGCACAAATTGGCATTTCGTCATCATTATCGTTGCAATGTTCATCGTCATCTTCTTCCTCCGCTCCATCCATTGTCTCGTCTATTCTGTCCTGACTTCCTCTTTCCTTCTCTTGGTGTTTTGCATCCTCTTGCATTTCGTGTATAAACGCAGATCCCGCATTCTGAACCTCACTCTTTGTTAAATTTGTTTTTTCTGAAGTTCGATCAAAACCTCTCTCCTGGCGCATCTAAAATGAAAGTATCATTATAATTTAATATGTTTAGTGTGCCTTGAGATTTTGTTGTCACTACCCGAGTTCCCCGTGTGAGGACCTGACATTACTTGGAAATGATATAGATTTCTATTGCGTGTGTCCGCAAAGAAGCAAAAGACCCTTACCATTCCGGATTACCTGGTCTTATTCTCCTTGGACATTTTCAGGGGTCTCCCTTTATCTCTTTCTTTTTTCATATGTTGCCCTAGTTTTATCGACTATGAGTTCGAATTATGGTTTTGTTGACACTTCGGCATTCTCTTGTTCGTTTCGTTTTATTATATACATGCAATAATCCATACCGCACTATAACATTGCTGATTATTTTTACATAATATTTTATTCTATTTTATTTATTGTCATTTCTTCATATATAAACCTACCTGGTAAGCTTTACTTACATCATATGTTTCCTCAACGTCACGTTCCCCCATGATACTATCGTCCTCAGCCTCTTCCTTACATTCGGTATCTTTCAGCTTTCCCTTTGTATATGGCGTCATTAACACTTCATTCCGATCCCCTTGTTCTTTTTCCTCCTTATCTGTCTCCTTTTCTGACACCTCGTCTTCCTTTGCCTCCTTCTTTATTTGCTCATCCCCCTCACTTCTTCTCACTTGTAGCAAATTCGCTTCCTTCTCTTCGTCGTCTTGCGGCACGTCCTTCTCCTTTGTCCTTTCCCTAATTTCTTCAAACAGGTTGTCTTTTCTTACAGGAAATGCAGCAACGGCAATCTAAGAAGACCATGTTCATAAAAGACAAGAATCATACTGTTTATACATATGTACAATTGGGTCAACACGAAACGTTCATGCAAAAATAAACTTAACAGTTGAATGTGTAACCTGCTATGTACGTACCTTCTTGTCCTCAACGGAGATCTCTGAGTCGGAATCAATTCTCTCACTTTCATTGGAAGGAAATTCTTGTGTCGTTACTCGAAAATCCGTATCTGAAACCACTGTTTTATTCATGGCATTGTTGACATCAGAAGAAGACTTGCGTTTCCGATTGTGTGTGGCTGGTCGCCATTTCTTCTTCTCTTTTTGTTGCTTTAATTGTAATAAGGGTTCCAATATTCCCCATCTTGAATCATATTTTCCCCTTATCAAGTCTGACGGATGCTTTCCTTTCTTATTCATTGAAAGGATCGCTGAAGGGTTTCGGATATGCGTGATCAATAAAGCAATAGCTTTTCTGGATTGACTACCGTCTGTCTGGCGAAGGGCTAGATGTAGCAGTCCGTCTCCATTTCTGTCTTTTGCTGTGGGATCACACATATAGTATACTTGTGGATCTTCTTGGAACTTCGTTAACAGCATTTCAAAAGCCTCGAAATATCCTGGAATTATCAGAGGACAAGTTGTTGTAAATCAACGAATGTTTGCAACACACTTGCCAATGTGCTTATAATGATGGTTTAATTATATATGTGTCATATAATAAATAGAGGAACTTACATTCGTGTTCATGTCATACAGAATTAATTGAAGGAGTTTAATAAATTCGTTATGACATGGATTCGAATGTAAGATTCTTTTAATCACATAATTTAAAATAAAAACTTCAAACACAATAATGCAATCTAATAAGGTGAAACCAAAGTACCCCGATCGCACTTTTGTCGTTCCGCGCAGTGAAAAATAGTTCCAGATTTTGTTTTTAGTAATGAACAATTTTAAATGCAATGAAAATCAATAATGACAAAATAACCATTTAAAATTCATTTAAAAAAACAGTAAACATATAACGTGGTATAGTAAATATCGCTAGTACCTGTAGAGCCGTAGAAATATGTTCCCACGGTTTTGTCCAATCGTAACAAATTTAGGATTAAATTGAATCAATTATGGGATACAATTAAGTAACTGTATAATACTTGAAATTGAAGAAATATTGTTTTGGAATAATATTATAATCGGCTGTCTTTGTCCAATGCATTTATTTTGAAAGTCGAACCTAATTAGCTTTGATTCACAAGCATACATCATGACGAACCACGTGTTCCAGAAGGGTAAGCGATAACTTCACCACATGTGGCACCCTTCACGATGTCTGCCAACAGTTATAGGAAAGTTTGCATGACAGTCATTTGGACATACGACATGGTCTATAATCATGATAAAGTCATATGTAAACAGAGGAAACTAGGTCAGTTTGACAACAACAGAAACTCAACAAAAGTCTCGAAGTCTCTGAAGGATAAAATTATAACAGTACAACAAAAATGATCAGATGCTTAACCGTGATATGATTGTTTTGCATGTCAAATACTGTTAGCTGTGCATAGGTTATGTGTCGGACCAGCCCTTATCTTTCAGACACGTGCCATATCTGCCCAGCACGCGCCATATTCATTTTACTCCCGATTCAAAACATTTCAGGTAAATCTCGATCTGTATTATTGATGATAATTTTGATACCGTACTAATCTATTTACAGAGTAGAATGAGATAAAAGCATTATGATATAACCATCAACTAATATCTGACCTAAAGGGAGATTTCGTGTTGATATGAAACTTGTCATAAGATAACATCTAAATATACACATTGTCGTCATTGAACCTCACGCATGTTGTACCAGTTTATCACATGGATGTAATAGTATATCAAGTCTTTGAAATTGTTTATCAGGTCAATGTGATGGCCTATCATTTTAATTTAGTAAAAGGCATTTATTAGTTTTCATGGAACATTTATTCGTATAAAATACACCATCGGCGAAGCACATTTGTAAAATCGTACCTTTAAGAAGACTCCAATACATGAGTACAATATGAAATTATAACAAATAAAAACTGACCTTTTTGAAGCGCGATCGTTAATGCAGCATGTATAGGCGTGTCACCGCTGTACATGGTCAGGTGTCTTGGATGAGCGCCCCTCGACAACAGTAAGGGGAGGATCCTATAATGGGCATTTTTGATGCATGCGTGGATACAATTTTGTCCCTCTGAAGATTAAGGAAAAAATTATCAATAAATATTAATGAGATTATTTAACTCATCGATAATTGTAGTTATGGGATCGAACGACGTTACACGATGTGCGGTGTGCGCACGGTGTGTGAAGAATGTGCGTTCCATGTGCGAATAGTACAAATCTGGAAGATTATTTCTTGCGCGCATTTGTGCTCACGATTGACGAACGTTGTGCAAAAACAATCGTGGTTGGTGTAAATTGAGGAATGGCTTAACAATATATACGGTTTCGTGTTTTACCATAGAAACTTGATTTTTAGTATGTTTCTGTATTCTAGCTACATTTATATGCTACATGTAGCTTTCTATCTATTTATTTTTTATTTAGAAATGGTGTTGTTTTGTGATTTTTAAACGACCCAAAACAACACATGTTAAATTACAATACATATAGACAATGTCCAATATACAATTAAACATTGCCACGTTGTAAATATATCCTCACCCGGGGTGAGAAAATGCAGGTGAAGGGGAGCTATAGACCAAAACGAATGCAACTAACAAATGTGTCCAATTGTGGTTACATAACGGTACATATCAGCTCTCTGTGTCAGGCACAAGCCAGGTAAAACTCCGGTCACTCATCAAACTGTTATTTATCTGTTCTGTTACCTAAGCCAAACCTATTCTTGACAGTCTATCGGTCACTGTAACAATGTGTAACAAGCATTGTAAAATAGAACATAATCTTGATTATTGTGATGAAAAGTTAATATATATACAGTGTACCTTATTTCATATGAGCCTTACGATTTTTCCCCCGTAACATTGATCAACCAATTGTACCAAAGCGCACAGAAGAAGAGAAGCGCATAACGGGGCGAGCGATTGTTTACCCGCATAGTTATGCGCACCATGTGCGGACGCTGTGCGCACGCTATTTCTGGTGCGTTGTGCCGTTATACAACTGTCTATACAATATCATATATTTTAACGAAAAATAATTGTTTTATAATCATAATTGTTTCATAATATAATTATAAAACATATGGTAATAATTATTTTAGTACGTTCAGCAGATATTGGACTTCAACATTCAATATATAAAACAATAAACAGCTGTTAATATAATAATGTAAGTATTTGGAGTTTGTTTTTTATAAATCCATCGGACATTGTTTATAGCAATAAACAGTTGTTTTATAAAGATGATCTTCATTACATTTCCCCTTTATAAAAGATGCATGAAAATCGTTGCTCATTTGTAATGTTTCAATTTTCTTTACATTATAGGTATAATAAGAATATACTTCCTCACGAGGACGGATACGTATTAATCTTATTTCAAATTATACAGGGGTATGAGTACTTACCATTCGGTATAGTTGCTCCTATATCCAATAAACCCTTCATCAAATTTTCCAATCTTTCAGTTTTTCTTAGAAACTGTGGATCTCCCACAACAGTCTCCAAACATATTTCGTTTACGAGGACCATAAACTTTTCTTTTGAGGCATTGGATTCACGGTGTTTACGGACTATACCGAGAAAAGAGATAAATTTTCTCCTTTCCAGTAGACCTTTCAAAATCTGGTTCAGGTGGCTATCGGGAACTTGTATCAGGTCTGCGGGAATATCTAAATAATATACAGTATGTAAAATACATTTAAACGTATATTTAACAAGTCATCTAGAACCATGATATATACAACTAACTCTTGTAAGCTAGAAAATTCATTGAAAACTGCTGAAAATTTACGTACGATTGATTTGTTTACTTTTATCACGTGGTATCTTAGTCCCTGTCGATAGCTTTAGAAAACGTTAATGATAAAAAGGGAGCGATGAAACGAATTATTAACGTCACTAACGCTTTGAAAAAATTTAAGCAAAAGTTGGTAAACAGTGACACATATAAACTCGCGGCTAGCATTCGTCATTTTAGTAACCGACTGCAACTTATTGAAATTCCTCTGAAAGAGGCCTGCTTAAAACAAACTGATAACGAAAAGAATGTAAACACAAAGTCTATGTTTTGCTTTGTTAATACAAGTAGCGGGAGTGCATTACCCGGATCTGGACATCCACTCAGATCAGTCCTTCCTACTGTATGGTGGTATGCAATTAAAGAACTAATTAAGTTAAAATGTCAATGCAATATATGACGTCTTTTTTCCCTAACATAACCATATATATTTGGTGACTGATTGACATCTCGACATGCTTCTTATCCGTATCATCCTTAAAAATGGTGTACAATGTTTTATTTTTTACGTCCTATTCACACCTATGTTTATTTAAGTACGGGTCAGTTTTTGGTGGTGGAGAAAAGCCGGAGTACCCGGA
>JAUMHH010173624.1:0-15860 GCA_032359455.1 Chlamys rubida | reverse complement strand
ACGTATATACTGTATTACAGTACAGCTATACCATACACGTATATACTGTATTACAGTGCAGCTATACCATACACGTATATACTGTATTACAGTGCAGCTATACCATACACGTATATACTGTATTACAGTGCAGCTATACCATACACGTATATACTGTATTACAGTACAGCTATACCATACACGTATATACTGTATTACAGTGCAGCTATACCATACACGTACATTTTGTATATACTGTATTACAGTGCAGCTATTCCATACACGTATATACTGTATTACAGTGCAACTATACCATACACATATATACTGTATATGATAGTAACCTTTTGACACATTGCATAAACAGATATAGCTTAAACAGATACATTATTTATCTATATTACAGCTATATCTGTCTCCGTTAACGGTCTCATACCGTTAAAACAAATGCAAATGATGCTTTAAGTGGTACATAATACAGAAATTCAATTTAGTAGACAACTTCACAGAAACCGTTACAACGGTATAAATATATACATACACAAAACAACAACACGGTCATTGCATTTTAATTTGTCACGTGATATTGCGTGTTCTATTTGCGTGTATCCAAACAATTTTGCTGCTGACAGGATTTTTTTACCATCAGTCCATTTTCACGTGCATTTCACTTCACAGGGACGAACTTTCTGATGTAACAAATGAGAATAAAAAGCGGTTCCTATCAAACAGTGGCAAAGCCGTCGGGACAGACACACCTCCAGCTGCTTCAATTGAGTTCGGCCCTCAGAGCAGACGAATCCGGATACTTTTGCACACGTGATCTTTGTTAATGAACCGTGTCTTCACGAGAATGACGGCTGCTGAGGTGACACGTGATCACATGCCTGAACATGAGAAATTCTACCCAAAAGTGTCGGATACACAATAAGGTCCCCAAACGTGATATTCCCCCGGACAAACTTTGCATGCTGAACTTTAAAGCTCCAAGCTTGTCGGTTAATGTATTACAAGGTAAAGCAATGCGTATCAGTTCATGTGTAATATGTCCAGATGTTTACACCTCGGACACCACTAGACTGTTATATTACTGAGGAGGAAACATCAAGTATAATACACTGAAAAAGGTTTTACCAGGCAAGCAAGTAGTCAAACGCATTAAATAGGTATACTGTATTAACGTTTTAATTCAAAGGGAATCTTCAACTAATTACTATAATACATGATCTTTATGAAGTTCCCTGAAGCTCGTTTAAAAATTGGATGGATTAGGGATTGCTCTCAGAAAAATGACCTCTATGTATACGTACGTGACCGCATTGACATATTTTGAGTGACACATTCCTACGAGGGGAATCTATTGGAAAGTTAAAGAGTTTACACTAATGGAGTATTCTTTTTCACTCTGATAGTAAATTGAAATTAATTAAATGAAGGTAATTGAAATACTTTGAAACTGTTGCTGGGTAATCTCCTTTACGATCAACCTATATTTGTTATCCATTTGGTCCCTCTGTTCAATTTTCCGGTTCGATGATGTGAATGACGAGAGAGTGAATGCAATGTAGATGTTTCAAAAGAAGCTAAACAGTAAAGATGGCAAAACTATAAAACTAGACATTAAGTTTTGCTAGAATGTCGCTCTATAACAATAACATTATTCAGGCAGCAGTTCATAAATAAACTACGCAGATCTGAAGCAATCATTTCTGTATGCTACTGTCAATGGTACTGTTTTGTCCGGTAAATGTTGTATGTGTGGAAAAAAAATATATGTCCATATACACATGTTCCTTCACGCACAAAAGCTTATTTGTCCAAAACTATTCACATACGGCTCATGTATATATTATGTATGGCTTTTGGAATAGCATTGCACGTGCACGGTTTATTGGGCAAAACGAGCGAGCATGCTCATGGCTTATTGTCCGATTATACATAGCTATTAATCAGGGAACAGTGTCGTTACATCGCCAACATGGTAGAACTGTCGCTGAAATGTTCCAAAGATGTTATAACGAAAAAAATGGAAATTAAAAGGCGGTAAAATAGTTCGTGATATTGACCTTTAAATACAATTTGTGCAAAAGGGCAAATATCCCTACACAGCTCGTGGAGTGGCGTTCCCCTTACATACATTTTCAATTTTATAATTATGTGAAGTCCAGTTTAAAAGATTGACACAAAACTGTGCGCTTTTCGTAATGATAATGTCAAAAAAGCTTCAAATCGGAGCTCCTTTAATAAGTTCACATAGGACCTAATGTTAGAATATTTTCGTGACAATTTTCGGTAAACTCAATACACAATTCTATATTCTATACCCAGCATGAACCAAATAGTTCTGCACGCGCTCGTGCGTTATTTGCACAATTTTGTAAAACTTAATCTATCGACTGGGATAAGACATACTGCTGTCGGTATATTTGTTTTTGTACCTCCTCCGTTTACGAATCATTTTGAAACTTAATTATTTCGTTGACGCTTTGTAGCTGTGATGGTGACCCATAGTTAGATTTTCATTAGAAACACGTCCCATGCATGTCTATATTAAATGTTACTATGGTAAAAACAGTATCGTGCGCTCGTACAGCGTTGCCATCATATCCTAGGCAGGTTAATATAAAAAACATGGACGTGACCGATACGTGCAGCATTGTCGTATAACACTGTGCTCAGATAAATACAGGGGGTAGTTGATATGGTAGAAAGCGCTCCAAAGAAAAACGGCCACCATGACTGCGTGTAGACCAGGGTAGTCATTATTCTCAATATCAAATAAGAAATATTTTATTCTGACAAAGTGCTTCCACATGTCGATCAAAGTGTAATAATAACTTACAAAATACATCTTGCTATATAAAACGTCTGTAGAATTCATCTGTAGCAATGAAGTTGCTCCACATGAACATAGAAAACCTCATATCAAGTAAATACAGCCTGTCATATTTATTTGTAAGGAAATCGTGGCCATATGTAAATTTAAATGAAAATAATGCATTGTTTCCATTATCGTTTGATTTATTTATACGTGTAATGCAAAAGTTGTGTTTTCATAATGCAGTTCTAGACTTGACATATTCTGGGTTTGGTGTCATTAGCAAGCTACATACGTCTTCTGATCACTTTCCTGCAATGTTGCATCTGTTTATGAAAAACTGATTACTTTTTTGAGTGTGTTGTGCAGCTTAGTGAACTGGAACAATTGATCGTCATATTCACGAGCACAACAAACATGAGACCTGCTGCAGGAATCAACCGACTCACTTCCGGTTCGCACCAGAACATCTGCTGATTCACTTTCTTCAAAATATCTTTGCCATGAAGACATGGTCGCTTTGAAAACTCTTTCCTACTTTATCGTTAAAATGTCCGTGAGAATTTGAAAAGAAAAATCAATGTTACATAAATGAAGCAAACTATACCACGAAACTTACATATAAAATAAATAGTATGTGAATAACCGTTTATTGTGCATATCGACATTTTACTATTTCTCTATTACAGAAATGGTGGCCACTTTTATACAGCCCATTCACCTCTGCTTTGGTGACAGTTTAGGTTAGTGTCTTAGTAACAGGATATATCAGGCTTATTTAATTGTCGTCTGATGAAAGTACATGTGCACTGTACAAGGAGTCCCAACAGTCCAAGCCCGGATATAATTCGGTATCAAAATATCAGATTGAACTAGCTACTATACGATAAGATCCCACAATAAAACACACATAATAACACGACTTAAAGACACGTGCTAACGTAACACGGACGGGGAACATCTGACGACACACATTCCGTAGTGCTACAATGTAGTACAAACTGGGTAAGGTCGGTTAACAGATATTCGGAATGGGGGGGGGGGGGGAGATGTCAATCAATTAAGAGAGGTTTTATTGTAAATCAACGAGGGTCAATAATATCATTATATCGTGAAGGTAAGTTTAGAAAGATTCGCGTAGACTCGTGCACATATCATAATGGCATGATGCCGGACCTGGTTACCTTTCAATCATGACGACAAATTACAAGGTATTATAATTATTTGATACACTGCTGGGTACCTCACTGTCACAACAATCTCCTCTCCGACTAGACAAGATATTCCAAGAAATTTCTGTCAAATAAAATACTCATAACAAATGGTTTACAATTAACATATCTTGTTAGGTATTCAAAAAAGTCAACTTCATATTTTTATAAGAATAACGAATAAGTTTTATTCAGAGAAACCCGACCTGCTGTGTTAAGTACACATTGTAGTTACTATGAGTCACAATGAACAACGTTGTCGACAAACTTTGTTTACTTCGTGTATTAGGAAATCTAAAACGTATGTTATGTCTGTAATATTCAAACTGGTGTGCCGGGAGAAGTTTGAATTACTATTTTATGAATTACACCATATGATGGGCTGTCAATTTAAGTGGAGGATTTCCGAATATTTGACACTTCAGCACCACTCCAATATTAGTTGCATGTTTTAAGTGAGACAAGTTATGCTGATAAAACGATGAAAAGTTTCCTGGTTCGAGCTTAAAACAGACTGCGAAACCTTGGCAATAAGAAATAACGTTAGAGTTAATTTATTTTGTAGTGCCTGAATAAAAGTAAGTGAAGCATGCGAGGTCATGACATAGTAGACGAAGTCTATTTATATAGACATAGCAGAATAAGTTTTATCAGGGTTTAAAGTATTATAAATAGTCAGATCTCAAAGACTAGGTCAAGTGTTCTCGCCATTATTTTGTGGGCTACGCATAGGCAACAAGTGGGCTATATGAACATGCTTCAATTATCGGCCTTTTACGTGATATACGATGTTATATCAAAGGAAACGTTTAAATTACACGCACCATAAAAAACAAAAACACCGTCTCAATTCTCTAAATCAATACCTGTAGCCCACTTGTTTGTTTACACACGATTTCCTGGCGAGCGTTCCGAGGTGTTTCCCGACAGTTGGCCATCTATCGCACCAATGACCCGGATGGTCGGCACTCAAGCGACCGTATAAATAACCACAGTTAAAGAGTATACCTTCAGCAGCATCAAAGCCTCGCGGATGTAAGTAAGACACCATGGCCACCTATCCACGATAAATGGTTAAACACAGTGTCTGTTCGGGGATCCCGAATGGTGGAAATCCAGTCAATGGGCGATCCCCTGTGCTCATCAATACTCACTAGGACATGTACTAGACTGGTCTTGGGCCGACAGACGGCAACTCTATCACGCGGTAGTACCACGTTTTATCTGTTATACCATTTAATAGGCAGATTTAGTAATACCATAACAAAACAGCAGATGCAATAAAGTTCAGGGTATTAGGTGGTCGGTTTTATACAACTGTACTTCTGTAAAAGTAATCGTAACCCCCAAATTGATGACTTTTTCTCGTTCGTGATGTTGGACTCCAGATTCAGCTTCAACTGATTAACCGGAAGTTAATTTCCCATGATGGATTCCATACTCATACAAATGGCATCAAGACATCAAGTATGAGCAAATGTTCCGTTCACCCTTTAAAAGTGTCCTTTTATAAAAACTCGTCTGTCGAACGTTTGCTGCTAAGTAGCTGTTGAAATTTGTTTCCTCTTATAAGATATATAGAAAGGTTTCCAACGGTGACACCCTCCGAGTCAAGATAGAAAACAGTCATGGTAGTTTTTTTGAATAGTTGCAACAAAACACAAACTGAATAGGCGTAACTGTTCAATGTGAGGTTGTCAATTTTACAAACAATTGTAATAGAAGATGATGAAGGGTGTTTGTCTGCACTTTGTAAAGTATTATCCATCGATCCAGCAGACTTGTTCGTGGAAGGTGAAGCTGCATCTGTAATAGTGACCGTCGTTTAGGTAGTCGTTTGGAAGTTCGTTCGATACAATCATCATTGCGGTGTGTTTGATGTATTTTGTTTGACGGACTCAAATCGGGCTTTTGTTGAATCAGAAACATATTTTAAAATATGTGTCTAGCTTTTCTTAACGATTAATGAACCGACATATGTCCCGTTTGAATGAAGTTTGAAGACGAATACAAACCTATCTTATCTTATTGAAACACAAATGGACGCCAGACAGAGGACATTTAAAGCCATGCATTGATTCGAAAGCACCAACTGCTTGCTCTTCGACCTGGATATAAGCTCAAATTCCAATAGCAGTTTGGCAATACACGAATGTGTTGACAAGTCGCTGTTCATCACGCACTGTGTATTTTATTGTTATTTTTTGAAGAAAAATATCCGGGATTTTTATACATCTGTGCCGTGTCGGATGTCAGACCAGTTCTAACTCAGTAATGCAATAGACGATCCTCCTCTACACCGTATTTACACTAGACACGATGTTATATCTCTTTAGTCGCTAATAGATATTTCTCTTTAGATGTGAAGGAAATAGACCGATTCGAGAGGAAACTATTTAGTTCATATCTGTTAACAGGGAAAGACGTGGCAGAAAATTTTAACGCGTCCTACATGTAGCTTAACGACATGTAGCAAATCTGTTAGAAATGGACTGTATTTCAGTGACTGTTTATAACATATTACAGCATTTGAATGAATGCTATTACCTTTAAACCAAACACGTCTGTTTGGCAATCAAGATGAATATTCGTTTAGATATGGTATGTAGCGGTATATATAGGACGTACAGCTATCGTGAACGTGTACACAACCGAACATAGATCGATAGTGCGTGTCTCAACTCTCCTAACCTCTCTGATTGTTTTTCGATTGACCTCGTCGGTTATTACTCTAGTGGTCTAGTGTCCAGACAGTCAACCCATCTATTGTATTAATAACAGTAACAATAACGTCTTTATTTCCTAACGTACAATTGTTTTGTGTCGTGACAGCAGCCATTGTTATGCTATGAACGTATAGTCGCCTGAGTACGTTCCGTTACATTAACAACTTTTGACCTGCTGTATCACGCTGTATGATCATACATCCCTATTTCTTGTCTAAAATCTCAACAATGCGGTCAGCGTTAATCATGTATTGGAAATATGTTGTTGTTTAATACCAGCTAATTTTACATGCATTTCAATTTTGGTTTTTAATGTAACGTAAATATTTCATGTTTTCCTGCTGATCTAACTTGAGAAAATCCTATCCGTGATACGTAGTGAATGTAGGATATGATTTTAATCAGATTGGTAGTCTTGGTAATATCTAATCGCGTAATGGCGAACGTCGTTTTTTTGAAACTGAACAAACAATGCAGAACGAACCTACATCTGGGTATTCGTTTTTTTCGAAAATTCTAAGGTTAAATGTTTAGGACCAGATACACCGGTGGTTAATTCTAAGGTTAAGCGTTTTAGGACCAGATACACCGGTGGTTAATTATAAGGTTAAGTGTTTTAGGACCAGATACACCGGTGGTTAATTATAAGGTTAAGTGTTTTAGGACCAGATACACCGGTGGTTAATTCTAAGGTTAAATGTTTTAGGACCAGATACACCGGTGGTTAATTCTAAGGTTAAGCGTTTTAGGACCAGATACACCGGTGGTTAATTCTAAGGTTAAGTGTTTTAGGACCAGATACACCGGTGGTTAATTCTAAGGTTAGGTGTTTTAGGACCAGATACACCGGTGGTTAATTCTAAGGTTAAATGTTTTAGGACCAGATTACGGTGGTTAATATCACAGCTGTCAGCATTTACTACCCACCAAATATCTTCCGGCTCCTAGGGACTGTTCGTTTACGGGGAACAATCAGTACGTCCACTTTCAAATGTAACATTTTCGGGTCCTTGCAAAAGTTCATGTAGGCCTTTGTAAGGCTTATCAATGCTGGCCTGAAAGCAGCATCAGATTATAAGGTCCGACCTTATTTCATAAACGAACAACAGTGGTCCAACCGGCTCAATCGTTTGGATCGCGATAAACGAAAACGGCCCTGGCTATGGAGGGTATTTGAGATATTTGACTGGCTTGCTAAAGGTTTGTCTGCGTCTAATATATAATATGTCATGTTTCGTGTTCAGTCTTAATTGTATATTACGATATTCTATCGGTTTTGTAGTCCAGTATTGACAAATCTCTAGAGTGGTTCGTCCTGTACCGGGCTAAGGCTAAACAGATAATTCTAGATGTTGGGAAAGATTGCGGACAAACCAGCAATCCTTACTTGCACGACACATGACAGCCGATAACAGAGTCCAGCTTGTGATTTCTGTAGGGCATAGATATAGGCACATCCAAGGTCGGCGGGAACGTTACTCAAACACACCTAAAATCGATTGATCGAAGAAACTTTTGTTTACAAAACCTTCACGCTAAAAGGGTTTAGAACAATCGAATGATTACCTCATCTATTTTGTAGCAAACTGTTTGAATTGGAATGGATATAAAACGCAAGTTTACAAATTAATTTCCCCGGAGTTATCGGTTACCGGTAGTGTACGAGAATCACAAGTTTAGGCTGAATAACATTAGAGTCTACGTATCAGTAAACGACTTGTTTCATGAAAATATATTCCGACAATGGAAAACCTGACATACTAATGATCAATGAAAGGCTAAATCTGGGCATTTGGCAGGTCCTTGTGGGGTCCTTGTGAGGTCCTCCAGCTCGATACAGAATTGCATCACGTGCCATTAGTCTGTAGTAAGATATACTGTTTCCTGGTGGTAGTAACTCACGGAATACATATATTACCAGTAAATACCCTTCTAACCCACAGAAGTCGCTTGATATCACCCAAGTGGCTTTAAATGATAGCTAATCATACTTTCTGAAAAATGATAAGTGCGGGGTTAGGTTATAAATGCACAAGAAGATTGCTCGGCTTTACAGTTGCCGTAAGTTTGGGTTCTGCTGCATCTATTTGTTTCACGCGATTGTCACATCTCCGTCTAGAATAACATGTTTTTTGCGACCTGTTGTCTGCCCGAATTCAATTTTGGAGAAAGCAATTTCCAAGAACAATTTGTTGCAAATGAAACTACAAATGATTCGGTATACAATCCCTGCAGTCTTGTAGATAACCATGGTGTACGATCCCTTTAAAAATATTAAAAAAACCAATAAACTGATTTCTTGAAATCTTAGAACGTCGGCGTTTGTTTCTATGCACATTTCTGTCACATCTATACATGTGGATACCGTTACCAATTTACAAATATAGTCACAGAGGCTTCAAGAACATTATCAGCAAACAAGTTTTTGCCTGTTCTTACTATTCCGCAATCTGTCGGAAAAACTGGTTTAAATTGAAGGACTTTAATAAAATCCCATAAACTTTATTAGTACATTGGTATGAAAATATTCAAAAAACGAATGACTTATAAATCTGTCAGGTACACGCGAAGCCTTTTCCCGACTGCTTTTTATCTCACCTGTAGGGTTGAAGTCATGTTTACGATATTTTAATCCATAAGCGAATTCACGAGATGTCATTAGAGCAGAATGAAACGAAAGACGACAATGTTTTCGACTGGGACAGAGGTACAATTTACACAATGAACGTGCTGAGTATAACTGCTAGCCGATTCAGTTCTCACCTATCAATGATAGCTTCGCTTTTTCATAGTTAAAACAAACCCTTTTTCATCTTTAATTACATTCCATTGGTCTAAGGCATCACCGATGTATACTTTCACTGTTTTGCTGTATTACTGCGCTGTTGGTCGGCGTCAAGCCTTTTCCTTTTTTTCGCCGATTCCTTCTGCCTGCTTGGTCGACCACCTTTTATCATGGGCATCACCAGTATAATCGTACGTGTCCGCGCATGCGTGACATTATTTAAAATATCGAATTGTTTAAGAAAAATTATATTTAATTATTTTTTTTCTTTTATACCTTTGATATGAGTGTGGAAACTCTTCCGATGTCTTAATTACTTAGTGAAAATATTCGCCCGTGTCACTGAGGGTAAATGTTTATATTATCGATTTTAGCAGCGATGTAACGATGCTATTTATTGGTTGATTGGACAATAATACATGCGCGTGCATGTGTTAGTTTCCGACAAAGCATGCACGTGAAACAAATCACGACTCTTTCGAAAACCTCCCCCATATTGCAAATGTAAAGTAGCGAGCGTTGGTCAGGTTTCCTTTGTAGAGTAAGGGTGCATGCATTTATATTTGTATATATTTGGGGATATTCTAATGAACAAACAAGACAGTTTTTTTTTTATCTCTAGACTTATCATAACGGTATTTTGAAATGGTGTTTGTAAGTCTGTTGACGTCATGTGTTGGCAAGCTATAATTGTATTTATCATCTTGTATTAATCATGACGTCGGTGTTTATTGTTAATTGTCTGCCGAATTGTGAAACAAATCACGACAGTAGATGAATCCTGAGGGGATTTCTGACCAAAAATTGGAGATAGGCTCCTTTATTAAGGCGAGTTGTGCCAAGATAATTGTTGATTTTCGTCTGCTCATGATGAAGAGTCACGCTAAAGCAGTGGGAGTTTGCCTGTTCTTTGGTTCTAATAATTTCTCGTACGATAATTCAACATATTATGAGGTATATAAACTCCTTTCCAAATATTTCCAGATATCAATGTTGCATTGGGTGTCGTAACTGGGAATACTCTGAATAATTGGATAATCTAAGTCTACTATGTCGGCGTATGGATATTGAGATAGACAAAAAAACCTCCTTTACATTTTAATTTGTAGAATAGATTTAATCAAGATAAGATTGTGTATTTTTGTATATTTTGATATTCATCGGAATTCAGACACTTTTTATTACACACATGCATGTTGATTGTTCTTTAAACACTGGGTACGTATACAGTGTTACGCCTTAAGGGCACATCTAAACTTAAAGGCTTATGGAGAACTACAGGAGAGCCCGGTTGTCCGTTTGTAGGAGCGTGAAAAAAGAAAACATCAATCTATGTTGTAAAAGGCTATGGAATTCTTCCTTCGGTTGGATTATTACAAGACTATTTTGTACCAGATTTTGAAAAATCACTCCAAAACAACTGTCTGTAGCGTAAATATGCCCTTAAGAAAGTCGTTTATAGACATACGGGATACTGTAGTAATTACTGGATGTCAGATACAATGATAAAACAGATGATATGCAGATGGCAAACTAAATAACATGGTCTAACTGTCACGTCACTGATACCGGAAGTAGTATCTTAGACATCTCATTTCCGGTTAAGATATCGTCCCGGATGATTTATGGAAATGTAAATATCGTCAAAGATTTGTTTTATTACCACAATCACAGAGAAGAGACAATAGGATAGCAATGCTGGCAGCATCAAAGGACATAGACAACAGATACGTGAGTAATGATAATACAGATAACGTGTAAGGACACAGACCCATGTAGATCTGAGCACACTACAGCTAATGCTAATAGGTAGATTGATCACTGACAAACATTGACATATCATCAATCACTAATATAACGAATAACACTTGTCAATAAAATTATGTCGTATGCATAAATGATAAGTTTGCTTTGTAACTCGGCCTATTTCACATGAAATAGATATGTAGTTAATTATCCAAACTCTTGCACCTTTCTGAGCGATTGAAAGTGCGTGAACAATTCATATTATCTGGTCCAAGTTCTTATTGACAAAGTTTGTATAGCGACGTCCACGCGATGGTTAATTTATAATCTACTCTGCTGGCTGTAATTGATATCAAAATACATCTTTATTATAGCCTGCCACTGATTCGATTGGAACTTTGGTACAGTATATCGAGTTTATGCATCATACAATCTCCACCCCCGCCGTCACTGACGTCACGAGTTAACGAGAAGGATGGCCGCAGTGTATTGCAGCATTGTAACACGACACGGACATATACGGTAGTTTATCCATGATAATTAAAACTGACAACAACAGATGAATATCGGGGTTTCAAAAATATCACCCTCCGATAATACACGGAAAATTCATTTTTTTTCTGCAGTATTATATTTAAAAAGCATAAGTTAGCTTAAGTTTAATATCAGACGGTCTTTTTAGTACAATAGTCCCCTTAATCGTCTAAACTGTCTTACCACAGTCTCACAAATGTCAAAGGTTCCAGACTAGAGTGGATTTATCTGGTAGCATATCCTCAATTTCATAGGTAAAATATACAGGTACTTTCGAGTTCGGTTAATAGACACATTTCCCCCGAGTTTCGGTTAATAGACACACGTATTTCCCTGTTTCGGTTAATAGACACACGTTTTTCCCTGTTTCGGTTAATAGACACACGTTTTTCCCTGTTTCGGTTAATCAACGCATTGTTTCCAATTTTCAGTTAATAAAAGCACATCCCTGACAAAGATCAGTAAACAGACACATATTTTTGAGGTTCGATTGCAATCTACGTTTTTTTTGAGAGATTCTGTCAATAAATGTTTGTATTTTTGCAATGCTCTAGGTAATCAGTAACCAGGACGTTTTAAAGCGTGGTACAGATTAATGCGAAGATTAATGTAATCCTGGCTCTGAATATCACCAGAAAAATCTCTTAACCAGTTTGATTTGTCTATAATCTGATTTAGATAGAAAGAACATTTTAATGATTTACAGACCTACTTGATCATGACTATCCCAATACCGCCCTTAATGAATAGTTCTCATCAATATGTATGTTGTATAGCTACTTACAGAGGATTGTTTCGGCTCTAGGATGTCACGTAGTCTCGTCGACCACAAAATCACACATATATGTCCTGTCCTATTTTGGTGACGTCATGAGGTCGGAGGTTTGGGAACTGGTGGTGCTCTTAAGCAGTAAATCTTGACATGTGGCAAACTTATGGAGATTATGGAGATGAGGTTATTGTTAGCGAGGCCCTCGTGGGTGTCGTTTAGGTACAAGAGTTTACGGAATTGAGACATGCTGGTGATTTATGTACAAGGGTCAGACATCTCTGGTTGTATCGTTAAACTTTGACCACATAACCTAAATACATCTTTACGAAAGATGAAGGTTTTATTCATGGCATGAATGTTTTTTTTCTTCAAATCATCTGTACTCCTGGCACAATTAAAAGTCTCGTACCATTAGAATTAAATCTGGGACGCCTAATTGTTTTAACAACTTGAATTGAGTTTTGGTGTAAAATGTGTACTTTGTATGCGGTGCGGAACTCATTTGTCATGGAATGCTCGAGTAGAACGTTACAAGTGCAAAGACGGAGCTAACGGTAACACTTGACGTCACAAAACATTGACAAATCATACCATTACTGCAATGCCCTACCGGCATATGGCAACAATAACTTGAGAAACGCCGACAAATGGCGCGTTATTAACCGCAGTACAGTGACATGGACTGTAGCTGGTGACGAGGTTTTGTTGTGTTAGGAAATCTGTCGTATTTATTGCTTTGTCATTAAAAATGACAAAGAAACTTCATTAATAGAATACAGGTTCATTTACTTCGTTCTCCAGAACATTGATCGGGCTGTCTGTACCTTTATTGGGAACAACGCTATTCGCCTACCTCCTTTCCTGTTTGACTATCACAAGAACTTTACTCTAGTCAACGATTTCTTCTCCTCTTAGCACTCTTACAAATATTGTTTATATAATTATCATCTGCTTGATTAATATTTAGTGAAAACTCCAAGACGCCTCGGCTGTGGTGTCTGTTGCACAACAGACGCATATCAAATGTATGGTGGCCGGTTAGGGCCAAATTACAAATATCGTGATACGACGGCGAGGGAACGAGATTACGCTCACTCACCATCGTGTTCTCGCGTTCTTTCGTTTAAGAAAGTCGAGAGGTTGTACATGCGTTATATCCGAGCAGATGAATGCAATCTTGTCGTTAACGTTTCCTTACATGCCTTCCCTGTAGCCTTACCAGGTGTCATTTGACCAGCTAATTGGACGTGGTCAGTACAGAAATGGATCAAACTTGTTCCAGTCTCCCCTTAAAAAATATAGCTAGGTGGGTGTAACGTGTTTATCTAGTTGTCCTTGGGTGACCTGTAACAGACGCAAGACTTATTGAAGACCGGGGCAAACTCGACCCTTTTTTGATATAAGCATTCTGTACAGCCGTCCTCGACTCCAAGGGTTACCTTCACTTTCGCCTTCTGCAAACATGGAATAAGTCATACAAAACTTGAAGGCAAGCGACTAGCTATTTGATTGGTCTTAAGTAAAATATCTGACCAATCGCTACTTTGTTCATCAAAGGATCAAACAAGTTTTCTCCTCTCATCCAGAAGGTGGTGCACACTGAGCCTTTTGTCAAGACATATTCCAGAAAGCGAAAGTGTGCGTAATCCCTGGAATATCGAGGATGTTTGTACAGCATAGTCTTCAACAGCTGAGTAGAAAAATGACATTTTAAACTGTTCAGTCTTGTGAACTGGAATAATTAAATTTACACAATAAATACTAATTGTGGCGAACCTGGACATGGTTACTGGAACTGTCCCCAACAATAGGATTTCCTAAACAGTGCTTGTACATCTAAAAAGTTTAAAATGACTTTGATACAATATTTATACATACACCTATTGCCATTGCTATTTTACATGTATGCGTAATAACTATTTTGAAGACCAGTAGCTTAACTCAAAATATTGTGATAAATCCTTGTCCTCAATCTGGTTTTGTGCCAAAAACTGCCAAAACTTTATATGAAACAAGTACTCCAAGTAAATCTCCAAATAGGATAACTAAAGATAACACATCTGGGTTAACAAAAAAAGGAATAAGCATATGTTTTTCAAATATTTGTCCTCTTCAACCAAAACTTGATGAAGTCAAAGTAGCATTCACAAATAAAAATCAAACTGATTTGTTATGTTTGTGTGAAACCTTTCTAAATAGAAATGTTAAACACTGTGACCTTAGCATAGACGGTTTTACAATTGTTCGTAAAGATAGACAAATAGATAAATGTGGAGGGGTCTCTTAGTATATACATGTATAAATGAAAATATTTGTTTCGATAGGAATTGACCAATTTGCTTAACGAGAAATTCGAAACTTAAAACAAAATATCCAAAGAAAAAACACAAATAGATTACTTATAGATGCTTCAATAAATTTGATAACTCCGCTTTTCTATACAATCTAAACAATTCAGGAATTAAAACTGTAGAGCAAATGAACAATGTGAATTTTGCAATGGAATATTGGTGCAATTGATTTACGGGAATCGTCTCCGATCATGCACCCATAAAAACAAAGCGAGTTAAGCGAAATAAACAGCAGGAATGGTTCAGTAAACGTATTCAAATTGCAAGAAAGCAGAGAGATTACTTTCATAAACGAAAAAAGTGGGACTTTTATAGATACTGGAGGAATCAATCAACTTTTCTTATTGAAAAAGCAAAGTCTGAATGATTCAAGAATGCTGTCAAAAACAAAAAGGATATGTCATTTTTGTGGAATCATTTAAAGGCTTTATTTGAAATGACAAAAAAGATACTTTTCCATCCGAGATAATAAATGATATTGTCAAGGGTTTAAACTAAATAAACTCACACGTATGATATTGTCAAGGGTTTAAACTAAATAAACTCACACACATGATATTGTCAAGGGTTTAAACTAAATAAACTCACACAAATGATATTGTCAAGGGTTTAAACTAAATAAACAGACACGAATGATATTGTCAATGGTTTAAACTAAATAAACTCACACAAATGATATTGTCAAGGGTTTAAACTAAATAAACAGACACACATGATATTGTCAATGGTTTAAACTAAATAAACAGACACGAATGATATTGTCAAGGGTTTAAACTAAATAAACTCACACAAATGATATTGTCAATGGTTTAAACTAAATAAACTCACACAAATGATATTGTCAAGGGTTTAAACTAAAATAACTCACACAAATGATATTGTCAATGGTTTAAACTAAATAAACTCACACAAATGATATTGTCAAGGGTTTAAACTAA
>JAUMHH010173613.1:0-15865 GCA_032359455.1 Chlamys rubida | reverse complement strand
GTTTTATCAAATAAAAGAATTATAAGCCATTTTCGATTCGATCATCATTTTCAATCAATATGACCTGTCTTTTATTTTCACATAAACTGTAAGATAAGTTAGTTCAAAGATTACAAATTGAAATTACCCAATGTATGTTTTCTGTTGACAATATGGTGTAGAGAGGCTATGGTGTTCTCGGTGCCTGTCTGGGATATGTCTTTTAATTGTAAAGTGAATTTCGGGACAATAAGGTCACAAGAGGTCAGTTTAGACAGCCTGGGTGTGTCTGGAACCCAGAGTGTTATAGTTAATTAAGATTGATGGGTTTGTGTGGCCGATACGGTTTGAGAAACACTTTGTTTCAGGGAGTTTAATGAGTACAGACATTTTTGAGAAGCAGTCCGAGCTCCAGTTTTGTTAATTTTAGATCCTTTTGTTATGTTTTGTGATTCACACCTTTGTCTATGTGGAAATTTGTGTAAATACGCTCCAATATTTAAAATGTTCATCCTCTGACAACTTGAACCCTGACACAAAGTAAAGAAAACTTTTTAACAGAAGTCAATTATTTGGTCACAAAATTCAACGTCAAATGGACAGTAGATACAAATATGACATGCATCCATTTGTACGTACATGTACATGTTATACTGATGCAATGATATATATGTTAAAGGTTACCCAAAGTCATAGGTCAAACGCATAATCTGTATCAGTAACACATAGTTTTCATTTGTACATGTTATACTATTGCAGAGTTATATTTGAATGTCGGCATAAAGGTCCGCAGCATGTAGAATTTGATAATTACTGCTGTAGAATTCAGTCAGTTTGATAATTACTGCTGTAGAATTCAGTCAGTTTGATAATTACTGCTGTAGAATTCAGTCAGTTTGATAATAACTGCTGTAGAATTCAGTCAGTTTGATAATAACTGCTGTAGAATTCAGTCAGTTTGATAATTACTGCTGTAGAATTCAGTCAGTTTGATAATAATTGCTGTAGAATTCAGTCAGCTTGATAATTACTGCAGTAGAATTCAGTCAGTTTGATCATTACTGCAGTAAAAATCAGTATTACAAACCTCTTCTTTACACTTTTAGTGTTAATTATATAACCAGTGGTCAATATATAGGTCACCAAGTATTGGTCAGTTATTTTATTTTAATAACTATTATCAATCAATGTAACAAAATGTTCATTTTACACATGTTTTACTAAAGTAATGTTTTATCACATGTCAATATAATCCACCCTATCTCTGTAGACCTGTGTTAGCACTGGGGCATTTAAATTCCCCGTGACATATCACAGGTGCCCCGTGGTCATGCATATCAGCTACACCCTGTTCAGCTGAGGCATTTCAATTGGGGACACCGCTCCTAATGGGATGCTGTCAGATGTAATATCAGTAAGGATTTATAAAGGTATCAATTTACTGGGTAATTAGATTGTCAGCAAGCTGACACCTAACAGGATTGGAAACTCCATGATTTGAAATGAATTCTCATTAATTGTTAGAGACTTTTTTGGTTACCCCATTAATTGTTTCCCCATCAGACCTTAACATTCTCAAAAGTGTATTTTGATTATGCGCCATACAACGTGCACGCCTTCATAATGATTGACTAAATTTCTCCCACCTCTTACCCAAGAATTTGGTAAAAATTGACAATGACATTGCAAATGCAATAATGAATAGATTTTTTAGATATCGTACAAATTAACAAGAACATGTTTGGCAATAGTAGTAAAAACCATGGTATACCAAAGGTATATTTTAAATATTTTAATAGTTTGGAAAAACTTCACAGAAAATTTGTTTAAAAATGTTTTATTTGCGTGATGCTTGCTGTGTGTTGGTGTTAAATATCATGCTCATAACATTTTTTAACGCACACCCTTGTTTCCCTGCTTTCTTCAGTTAAGATTTAGTAAAAAAGGTCAAAAGTTCCCACAGGTATCTTCATATGGGATAAATGTATCTTTTATATGCAGAGGTGGGAGAAAAAAGGTTACATGGACCCCCAAAAAGTTAATACAATGTACCATAACACGTAATCTCCTTAGTGACCTGTGTACTCCCTAGATGGCAACAATAATGAAAAGTAAAATCTTCTTTATATTTCCTGTGTGCCATGTTTTAATACTTGCATAAGTCCTACTTGATTATAGATTTTACGAGTGTATCTATATATATCTATGTATTTTTTACATTTTCAAGTATTTAGACTTTATATATAAATATATTATAAGTCTTGTTTCTTTTATAAAACACAAAGCCAGTACTGTGGTTACCTTACATCAAGGAAATTGGAAATAATACCAGTCAACAGAAATGGAAAGATTGTGTTCTGTTTTACGTCCGAGTACACATCATAATATAGTGGTGTATTACAAAGAGGACATTTTCAATTTGTGTTTCCGTGTATGAAGATATATCATGTGATGTGATACGCTAATTTCGTTAATGAATATGCAATTGTTGCTTCATAACATTCTATATCAGTCGTTATCTGTGTCACTTGATCCAACTTATTTCTGTTTCTCAGATTAAATGTAAAATAACTATCCTGTTTTGTTATTGTTTTTCTATTATACATCACTGCTTTACATCCCAGATATGAAATGGTGTTTCCCAACACTAGTTTGATATGTAGTTGTATGTATTCAAAAGATGCTTATATTACCATGAGTGCATATTCTGTGTCCGTTTTGGATCGGTGCTCGTATATTCCGTTTCCATTGTTGATGGCATTGAATGCCAGGATGCATTCGGCATAGTAATTTCAGTGAGATAGCACTGTAAAGTTGGCATCAGATCTGCGCTATCACAAGGAAGCGTTAACATCAACATACCCTGCCTTCAGCACACTTATACTGCACTCATGGAGGCACGTTAATAGGACGTTGTACAAAATAAGACGAAACCAAACCAAGGTCGTTGGTAACTGCAGAGTCCCCGATGGTATTCTCTCTTACAATAAAAGTCTACCAATGTATTTCTTGTCTTAGCTGCTGAGTACATGGCGACATCACTCTTCCCAATGTTAATGAGTGTCCTGAGGTGGAATGGGTCTTTGACTAGAAGGGCAATGTGTTCAGTTACTGTTGGCACTCCAATGCAAATTCTGTCTAGGCCCCTATATCCCATGCTCCTTAGGCATATCGGGGATAGATTGGCCCCCTATTTAACTGTTTACTGTACTGGGAAGGGTTGACCAATCTCACAATTCCATTTGATTTTTGACGTCAGTTTGACAATCCTTGTTGATAAGCCATAGGTCTCCGGTAATCCAATCTTGGAGTAGCCTCAACATTCCTAGGTGCCATGCTACATCAAAGACCTCTGCATCCGAATTTTAAAAAAATCGTCCAGTCATTTGCCTCGATAACATATTCCTCCACAACAGTGCTGCATTAATTCGAGATGTTTAGTTGTGAACCCGCTTTGTAGCCGATTTTGCAGTTCATTTGCTGCAAGTTCGATGTATGGCTGTTGACCTTTACAATTTTACTGATGGCGGCATCCCTGCTTTTTCCCCTACCTATTTCGGCTAGGGGTGTGAATTTGACTTTTTGAGTGAGTCTGGTACTCGACGTGGTGTGACAATGTCATTTATTAACACAGTATTTAGACTGCAACTCTCTCACCTAGCTTTAGATGTAATGACGTTTTCCGCCGTAAAAAACCCACTGAACATCTTGCGACTTGTTACTTTTCATCTAACGGATTGTCGGGTAATCCTCTTCAATATTAATTACACTTTGCCTTGGAGGCAGTTTCCTTATTTTGTCTTCGGTGATTGTGATCTAAGAGAAATGTTAAGTGGAACTTTCTGTGATGTTTTACGAGTCTTTGAAAATATTTTACAACCTTCGAGAGATAATGATTTATAATTATCAACAATAACGATTAGATATTATATTGTGGATGAACTTCAGCTGTCTGTTAACACGTTAGAAGAATAGACTTGCAATTTCCAGCTGCCTCAATGATCTTGCTGAACAGCTGATTCCCCTTTTTCGCAGTAACTGACGTTTGCGGCGTCTCAGATACCTTGGATGAGGCTTCTGTCATTTAGGGAACCTACTTTTTCTACTCATAATGATTGCATTTGGAGCGACATCTATAGACATGTATTGCAGAAGTTAATAAGGTAAGCATTTTTCCATGGGTCTTTTGTTACGTTGATGGAATTGTGGCTATGGGTACATTGCTGTATATGGTGTGCAGCCTTCTAGTATGCTGAGTAAGTCTGCCACCCATTCGGTCCATTGCTGTTTCCGACATGAGATGCTCGGCTGGGGGACATGTTTCTTTGCTGTTTTCATCCACAATGTACACCAGTGACTGGGATGTGGTCGGAAGTGTTGCCAAATGTTGAAGATAACTGTGTACTTTCTGAATCGGCTGATCGGATAGGGGATGTTTCTTACATGAACTGCTGAAGAACATTATCGTGTGAATTTTGAGGGTTTCGTATGGGGAACTGTTGACCTTTTATTTAGCGATAATTGCTTCGGAGTTATCCAATGTGTCGGTAGAAGTTGTCTGTTCCTTAACATGATATGACCGTGTCTTTAGACGAGCAGGATGTTTTATGCTTGTGGTTGTCACTCGAGGGTTACCATCCCAATGTTGATAACGATGGGGTCCGAGTCATTCATGCATCTACATTGCGTAACATGTCATGAAAGTAGTTCCATCAATGTATTCTG
This sequence comes from Chlamys rubida, assembly GCA_032359455.1. NCBI lineage: Eukaryota > Metazoa > Mollusca > Bivalvia > Pectinida > Pectinidae > Chlamys > Chlamys rubida. The sequence goes on along the minus strand of JAUMHH010173613.1, from coordinate 11,161 downwards.
CTCCAAGTTGTTTTCTTGTAAGAAAATAATACTATCCGGATGTTTCCAGTAAATTCTCCATGCATTAAAAGTTCCCTTGGATGTTTTGGACGTCGAAGATGATTTGCCTCCTCGTCTTTTCAATGCTTAACATCTTGGGTGTTGGGTGTGTTTCCTAACCGTCGCCCGTGATGTTGAGTGTGCTTCGTTGGGAGCTAAATGCTGATGACTTAAAGGGTGAACCCTGTCGGTCTGAACTCGCATACTCGGTGTGTGAGATTGTGATCTGAAGGAGTAGATGCTTATTTCTCCATGTGACGTTCCTCCTACGTGGCATGTGTGAGACTGTCATTATCATTGTGAGTGTGGCACGGCGGGATACACCGGACTCAAATCTTCCAAATGCAGCAGGTGTTGGCGAGCAGACATGGTAATCAAGACCTGAGTCTGGAGGAATTCTGGATTGATAAAATGACTCTGGAAACGTATGGTTGATCAAGGAATGGCCATGCGTTGGAGTCTCAATGTACACTATGTATCATTCCACGAGGCAAAGGCCTCATCTTGGGATTGAGGATTTCTGCGATAATGCGGTTGCTGATGTCGCAATCACTAGGTTCCCCCACCCCGGGCTCTTGAGGGGATTGCTGTATAAATTGGGGTAAGTCATGACGCTCCGAGGTTCTGTTGACTGTTGTACATGTGACAGCCATAAGGGATTCCCGTTGTGGTGTTGAGGTGGTTGCTAGGTTAAACTGAGATTTGTTAAGTTCCTCTAGGTTTTGTGGCCAATATTGCAACAATCATCTATCTTGGTCTGTTGGGAGAGCTGCTGGGACTAGTTGGGGTTATGGTGACCTGGGATCATGTTCACCATACCATTGACCTTCAAATGTGCTAACACGCATTGAACGAAATTGTGTATTCCAATCCCTAATTTTAAACGGGATGTCTATCCTCATTTGTGAATACTAGAAAGTGTAATGATAGTTTCTGATCGTAATGGTATTTGGCTGATCAAAACAAACAGGTCTCTTTGATTGCCTTCAGAAAGGTTGCTGCATTCGATTATTTTGTCACTGTCTTAACTGTTTCCAGTTGATTCTCTCAAAGTTTACCAATTTATAGTTTATGAAAGTATGAAATTTCAATTTAGGGACTATGAAAAAAATCCTTCTCCCTTTTTTTTCTTCTCCACAGTTTGGTTTCTAACGTTTTTGGTGTGCGATTGTGATATCTTGCAAATAGCCACACTTTCCTCCATATTTAGTCAAAAACTCTTAACTGTATATATTGAAGAAGTCGTCAAAACTTAGATTCTCGTACGTCATGACTAGATATCGATTCGTATATCAAAAATAATTTCAGCATTTTTGATGCTGCCCTATGTATTATTTTAAACATCCTCGTGAGATCAGCTCCTATATGAACTACCGTATACCTATATAGATACTTGTATCACGTAACGGGATTGTCTCATTACCCTTACCTGGTCGAGTGTTGAATTCGGTCTAAAACAACTGAAAATTGCAATGATTAACATCTGTCACTCAAAATAAGATTGTATATAAATGTTTTCTGTGAACGTGTTTACCACACCATTCATGTTACTACATTGTACATAAGGTTCGACCTATCGACCTCAGACTATACTGGTGTGAGTTTAGGGACAGAAACCACGCATCGACTTGTCGCCCAAAGCGTAATCATAAATTCATCCTTGGTAACCAGAATATCTTTTTTCAAATATTATCATATTTTAGCTTAAATCGTTCTTTTATATAAATATTAAGGTGCCGACAGGTGTTAATGTACTCGGTAACCTTTCCGTGAACTTTCTGTACTTCATTCGCGTTTCACTCAATTTGCATTAACAGTTATTTAGATAAATTACAATCAAACAAGATTTACCTATCCAGGGGGACATGCTTTACATAGTGACCTGTGATTTAATACATATGTACAGCATATTAACCATACAAAAGTTGTATTATCACACAATATCACAGACTGTATAACATTTCCATGTATCGGTCACCAAGGCAGAGCCTCAGACATCCTCGTCTCGTAGGGTATGGTAACCCAGCCTTTGATATGTACATTGCTTATGTATAAAGCAAAGTTGTGGATTTAATCCATTCCGCAAGACAGGACACGCATATAATGATTACTTAGAACAGTTACATCAAGTATGGCAAGTTGTAATATACTTGTTACTCGTAAATACATGCATTTACGCGAAATAACGGTAATGTTTAGTATACATAAGCCACCGCTATTTAATGTTGTCAAAAACAATTTTCTCTCTTGCTTTATGTTCCTAGTTTCACAGGAACCTGACTGGCTGGTCCATTGTCTGACTATCACAGGAACTTGTCTGGCTGGTCCATTGTCTGAAAACTGGACCAGTTTAGATATCTCATCCTGTATCCAGAATGTCAAGTGCGACGGCGCCTGAATGTAAACTAAATCCGACTACGCAATTATCTACATCATAAAAGCACCACCCCTCAAACATCAACAAATAATAAACAACACAAAAAAAATGCTTAGCAATATTATATTACGTCACAGGTGACTTAAAACCCTTAACAAGACTAGAGAAACATTAGGTGATTTGTATGAACCCGGGTATAGTGTTGACAAAATAGGGTACCAACATCCTTAACTTGGTTCGCTAAGGGTGTTAACGGGGTTTGCTTTATTCTATTTATATATACAAAGGTAGTTACAACTGTGATTTATCAATACACAGGGTGTATAAAGCGATAATATGTTAATATACTCCACATAATAAAAAAAATCTAAATTTAATTAAGTAAACTACTTCTTTATGGAATACTTTAATACAAGCCATTGTTATAAATCACGAGGTGTGTTATTAACACTAGATTAAGAGGAACCGATAAACTCTATTAGGCGTCAGGCGGGTGTTCAAACAGGCAAGCCTTGTTAGCTTGACTCACAAACACCCTCTGTTTCACGTTTAAACAACGCATTGACAAACAAGGCATTATTTTATTATTTATTATTTAACCAAGTAACAGGACTATGTGCGTCTTGTTCTTGGGTAATCGTTTAAAATCTCATGATATACATAATCTTTTTCTTTTTAGTTTCGATAATTACGAAATTCCACGTTGTGCTGCATCAATGACTCAAATTTATCTAATCGTGCCATAAAGCTGAATGTAAGTTGTATTCGTTTTTTATGTAATATACGACATGTTTATACAATTATGGTCTGCTTAAAATATTAAAGATACTTAGTAGACATTTAACTGAAAATCATTGCAACAACGTTCGTACAAAACAGACCCCTGAACAAGAACGCGTCGGATATGTATTCCATGTACATGTATGTTTTAATTACTCTGATCCGGACCAGCTACCTGTTTCAGAGTTAAATACTTGATTGTAGTCGGCCCATTTATACACCTGAGTAGGGCTATTTACATATACACAACTCGATACATTAAAAGACTTCAGTTCAAGCGTCTATTTAGATTTATGAGATACCGTATACATAAGGAATTGATACATTAACAGCATTTAAAGATCTAAACCAATCTCAGCCGATATAAGCTTTGTTGTAACGGTTTATCGTGACAATTTTTTTGTTTGCCGTTATGACTTAAAAGTTCACAACCGATTACAGACTTGTCCAAACGCAGGGACCAATTTGCTGTTAAGATGGATCAGTGAAAAAATCCAGAGAAGACGGACCCCAATCTCCAGGATAATTGTAAGTAGGCGCTTTTCTGAAACATTATTTATATATGTGTTTATTTACTGGTAAGCATGTGCACGTCGTGTGTCGCTGTTATGCTAGACCATATAGTGTCAGATGCAGCTTTTAACATAGTTTATATTAGAAACCTTTTAAGTGCAACGATTTTGGCAATGTTGATACACACGTGTATGAACTGGCCGTACGTCTAGAGGTTCACGGTAAGTTTAGTGAACACTCTAGCAGTAATAACCTTATTGTCCGGTATATATCTTTATAAAGACTCTAGGATAATGTTGTCCGATGTATAACGATATAAACACTCTGGGATACTGTTGTCCGATGTATAACGATATAAACACTCTGGGATACTGTTGTCCGATGTATAACCTAGTAAGTACTTCTCTACAATTAATATGGCTAACGTCAGTCCTAGTCGATGATGCCAACCCTATCTTATTACTATAGTCGATGTTTATATGGGCCTGATGGTTAAACATGTTAAAATCAACCAGTTAGCATATTTATTATCTAGTTTTAGGGGAAATTAGACCTTGACCTTACCCATCGCATTTGGAATTTACTTCTATTTTCGTAGATATTACAGATGAAACAAACCTCATGTTGTTTCTGGAATAAAATGCTGTCTTTACAAACTTGTTTACAGTTATCAGGGATTGAAAGTTTTGTCATCTCACACTGGTTTATCTCGGGTAACGAGTTGTCTTTTATCACTTGTTAGTATTTATCAGGGATGGATTATTTTTAGTTTATTTGGGATAAAGAGTTGTTATTGTGTACTGGTTTATTTGGGATTTCAGACTTAGGACTCTTTGATAAAAAGGAACGATTTTTGGACTTGTCAATCTATAATTTATTGATGTCCTTTCATACTTGTTTATCGAATGTCCATGTTATATAGGCTTGCTTAGACTGGCACGCTCCTTATAGCACTTGTATATAACATATATATGTTTAACAAATGGTGGATCAAGTACGGCGGCGTTTCTTCCAGATAATACTTCAGTTTCAATTTATGTATCATAAAGGGGGGTAGATCGAGTTTGAAAACCTTTGCAGTGCATTGTACAACGCAATTTGCCATTCATGGTTAGCCGTTTTACCTCGCTGTGAGAACCAGGTCTATCTGATGACGGACCGTCCCGCCTGTGGCTAAAATAAAGGACGACTAATTGCCGTGATCCAATCTTACGGTCTAGTCCTTATCTCACACTGGCCTTTTAGGCGTTGATTCCGAATGATCTTCCAAATCAGGACCTATCAGATTAACCAGAGTTGTTATATTGAAATATACAGTGCGACCCACTTGGGCACTAAAACAAAGGACGTGCGGTACATATATAGTGTCTAGGTCGCTGTTCAACCCCAGGGGGTGCACGCGGCATCTTTCCCATTGCTTAGTCTATTACTATAATATAGATATACAGTATAGTAGCAGTAGTTCAACTTACAACGACGACAAGAAAGACCGGAAGTTGCTCTATGAACGTCATAGAGCTATGGTACATGCAGTTAGCGAGTACCGTACACTGTATCGGTAACTCCATTTAACATCGACAAACAACCAGCATATCAATAATGAACTTGTATCGATTCTGGTTGGTAGAAATCTATAGAAATTATTATATGTTAATGGTTTGACTGGTAAATTCATCAATGTCTTTACTTTTTTTATGTTTTTTAGCAGCAGAATAGCGAAGTACAAAAAAAAACATATAATGCTTCCCATATCGCATTCAGAACCTAGAAGGTAACCATTGGTTTAAAAACAAAAAACGGAAATCAGGAAGTCAAATGTAACATTATTCAAACAATAAACGATTGGGTAGATTGGATTTAAATATCGATCTGGAAGTTGTGTGTGTGATTGTCGAGCCTGTACAATCATAATAGGATGTGGCATTGATTGCAGGTAAATGCGGGTTTAACATAGAAACATTTGAAGCGTCATTGTAATAGTCCGACCACAATAGAACCATAAACATTGTTGACCTAGTGTAGAACCTAGTCACATCACTGGCGACGCCACCTAAAGTACACTGTATGTCTGCGATTTGTGTCAGTACATGTATTAATCCGGTGTCATCGCTCTGTCTATACAGATGACAATTCAGACATGCGTCTTCTTTTGATATTACATCCATATTTTTTTTGGTATATTTAAGGTGTAACCAGAAGCAATGGCTGCTGAAAAAATGAACGGCGGAAATGATGACGTCAAGAACAAGATGTGTTCTCATCATCCAGAAAGAAAGTTTGACATGGTATGTATCACATGCAAGGATGAGCCTATATGCCGGAAGTGCATCAGTACTACTCACATAAAACATACATGCGCAGAAATGGAGGGATACTATGACACAAAGAAGGATTCGTTCCTTCGACTCGTACAAAAAGCTGATGCTAAAGTCAAAGGAATGGATGGAAAAATGAAACGATTGAAAAAACTTCAAGACCAAAATCAAAAGACCATTGACGAAACGGTCAATGAAGTGAAAGTACGAGGAAGGGAGTTAAAGAGTAAAATTGACAAAGTAACCGAGAACTTGATAGATGAGTGCAAAAGTATAGGTACGAAAAATGATGACGTCATGGCAAAGTTAGAGGAAACACTAGAAAAGTCGATGAACGACTTAAAACAGACAATACAGAAATGTAAGATAGTGATAGGATGTGAAAAGTTTGAGGAATATGCATTGATGGAACGAAATCTGAGATCACAGGTCCTCAGGAAAGCAGAACAGCTGCCTGTTCTTAGCACACCAAGTTTGTCTTCAAATGTGGAAAATTCAAGCTGTGAACAACTCCAGAACGCGTACGGATCTCTTAGCAAGAAGGAGTGGCGACTCGATAAAATGGGAATGTCAGAAGAGGATTATACACCAGTTGTCAACCAACCAGCTCAAAAGCCAGCTAAATTATTTACTGTATCTGTCTTAGCATCATTTGAGCTGTCTGCGCAGAAGTACATCCGGTCGGTCTGGCCAGTAGACGAGCACAAGTCGTGGGTGATATGTGGCGGAAGCAACGAAGCCCACCTGGTTTCCGCTAAAGGTGACATGGTGCAGACCTCGAAGGTGGACGAGGGTGTATGGATTACGGATGTGACGTGCACAGCGGACGAAAGCAAGACAATGGTCTGTTGCGGGGACGGAACAATCAGAGAGATCTTACCCAGTGGTGATTGCAAAACTATGTTCCACACAGAGTGCTACGCTAACAGTCTGAGCGAAGCAGAACAGGAGGGATGCGTCACCGTATGTCGTCACCGGGAACAAAATCTCGTGAGGGCAACCTTCAAGGGCAAGATAATGCAAACGATCAATTTCGGCGCGGACGGAAAACCGCTGTTCTGCAAACCAGTTTGCATTCGCGTTAACAGAAGCAATGGCGACATGGTGGTGTTAGAAGCCAATTCTCCACGTCATGTCGTTGTATTTGACAAAGATTTGAATCTTCTCACTCGTTACGAAGGAAACGGAGAGTACCTCGGGGAACATGCTGAAAACGGCTCAGACCAAGACGAGTTCCAGCCATGGGACGTCTGCTTCGACCGTCAGGGTAACATCATGATTGCAGACGGTCGGACTAAATCTCTGATCCTCGTGGACAGGCACGGACAGACGATACGCACCTTGTTTGATGACGACATTGGGCCAACCTGCATGGGCATGTGCAAAAACGGAGATATGTGGGTCGGCTTTGATTATGGCAATGTCAAGGTGATAAGATTCGCTAACACGTCCTAAAAGATAAAAAGAACAACTTCTCTTGATTTTGTGTTGATATGAACACAAGAACAACTAACGGCCCCGACAACTAATATTGAAATGTCATTGTCCGGTTTTAGGTGGGATTGTGTGGCGTGAGTACCTATGCATTTGATGACTATCGGGGCCAACATTTATGGAACCATTTTCGTGGTTTAGCATACATCCTGTGCTCATACCATTTTTTGTAACTCGCTGAAATTTTGAGACTATGGCTTAATAAAACAGTAACAGTTTGAAAACCACCTGAAAAACATTAATGTGTTCAAATTTCACAACATTCTATCTAATTCTTAGAGAGATAAAAAAGGAAAAACCCAAAAAGGTATAATCTGAATAATTGATCATTGGAACAAAGAATTGGGCTTGACCACAGTGTCTGTGCATCAGAATGCTCATGAAATCAACCCATGAGATTACTGGCCCTGCACAATATACTCGCTCGTAGCGCGTGTCGAGTCACGGTAAGAGGGCAATATGCAATATTGACTTGTCATCTCGGAGCTGTTGCCCATTCTACAGGCCATTGTCTCGCTATACATTGTATTTCTCAATTTCTGTTGGCGAATCTACCTGTTCCGAGTGTATAACTGGCCGTTTGTCGCTATTGCTATCGATTACATTTGTGTGCCCCTATAAATTTCTAAATCAAACAGAAACATGTTTAATATGTAAATTGCAATACCTGATTAGTATTTACATCACAATATTAAAACTGCTCACATGTGGTGAATGTTGTCCTAACAAAACAAATCACATTGTGATAAATACTTTTTTTATTGACATTAAATCAATTTAATATTGAATAATAGTTTTATAGTATTTGTGTTTTTTTTATTAGCATTACAAAACTATAACGAGACCATTTTAGCTCTTTGCAGACAATGTGGTATCCACGCGTCTTATTGTTGATTTTATGTCGTCACTATAGGTATCTTGTGGCACTACCCGTGATCTTTACATTTGTTGAAATAAACTGTGCCAACAATATATTTGAGAACGAAAGGATACCGAAGGGTCAACAAAACCGTAACTCGAAATTGATCAAACTAAGGCAAAATATGTGCAAAGTAACGACTTACAAAGAGTTCATAAAAACAACTTAAATTGAATTTAATGAAAAAAACCCGTATTTTAAATAAAAATTCACGAGTGGTCTGGTGTGTTTTTCAAGTACAAATAACAAAACTAAGCAACACTCGTACCGAATAGTCATTTTATCCATTTAGGTCTTATCAGTGGTATGAAGGTTTAAAAGAATGACAATTCAAATAAAAAGTGTTTCGAAAAATACGTAGGCAACAAAAGAAAGGGGTGCCGATAAAACCCCCCTTTTACAACTTCAACTACTCAGATCATTTATGGATTTCATGTAAACCATGCCAGAATTAAGTCCAGCTACAAGGTTACTGCTAATCTCAGGGCTGATAGTCCAGCTACACGGTTACTGCTAATATCAGGGCTGATAGTCCAGCTACAAGGTTACTGCTAATATCAGGGCTGATAGTCCAGCTACAAGGTAACTGGTAAACTCAGGGCTGATAGTCCAGCTACAAGGTTACTGCTAATCTCAGAGCTGATAGTCCAACTACAAGGCTACTGCTAATCTCTTGGTTGATAGTCCAGCTACAAGGTTACTGTTAATCTCAGAGCTGATAGTCTAGCTACAAGGTTACTGCTAATCTCAAGAGCTGATTTCCAACTACAAGGTTACTGCTAATCTCAGGACTGATGGTCCAACTACAAGGTTACTGCTAATCTCAGAGCTGATAGTCCAGCTACAAGGTTACTGCTAATCTAAGGGCTGATAGTCCAGCTACAAGGTTACTGCTAATCTAAGGGCTGATAGTCCAGCTACAAGCTTACTGCTAATCTCAGAGCTGATAGTCCAGCTAAAAGGTTACTGTTAATCTCAGGGCTGATAGTCCAGCTACAAGGTAACTGCTAATCTCAGAGCTGATAGTCCAACTACAAGGTTACTGCTAATGTCAGAGCTGATAGTCCAGCTACAAGGTTACTGCTAATCTCAGGGGTGATAGTCCAGCTACAAGGTTACTGCTAATCTCAGGGCTGATAGTCCAGCTACAAGGTTACTGCTAATCTCAGGGCTGATAGTCCAACTACAAGGTTACTGCTAATCTCAGGGCTGATAGTCCAGCTACAAGGTTACTGCTAATCTCAGGGCTGATAGTCCAGCTACAAGGTAACTGCTAATCTCAGAGCTGATAGTCCAACTACAAGGTTACTTCTAATGTCAGAGCTGATAGTCCAGCTACAATGTAACTGCTAAACTCAGGGCTGATAGTCCAGCTACAAGGTTACTGCTAATCTCAGAGCTGATAGTCCAGCTATACAAGGTTACTGCTAATCTCAGGGCTGATAGTCCAGCTACAAGGTTACTGCTAATAGCAGGGCTGATAGCCCAGCTACAAGGTTACTGCTAATCTCAGGGCTGATAGTCCAGCTAAAAGGTTACTGCTAATCTCAGAGCTGATAGTCCAGATACAAGGTTACTGCTAATCTCAGGGCCGATAGTCCAGCTAAAAGGTTACTGCTAATATCAGGGCTGATAGTTCAGCTACAAGGTTACTGCTAATCTCAGGGCCGATAGTCCATCGGTCACTAAAAATAACAAGTTAGGATTGAAAACAGATAATATTCTCACAACATTATCTATATTTTATTTTTTTGGCATTTACACGTTAGGAACTATGAAAAAAGGAAGTACATTTTAAAATTTAGTGTGTCTATTGCAGAATGCAATATTTTACAGTCGTCCATTTCGGACACATTTTAAGTACATAAGGTCAAAGGTTTAAAGAGTTAAAATCCATGTATAAACTTCCGAAATATCTGCCGAAATACATCCAAGAAAATAAACCCTCTATAAAACCCTACATAAAGCTACAAAACAACTTTTTTGGGACTGCAACAGGTTATTTACTTAAATATATTCAAGACCTCACATTTCACTAGTTTGTGAGAGCCAAACTGACACGCTTTTTATCCTTTCATTGGCGGTCTGCTGAAGTACAAACTCTGAGTCATGGAAGTGTATCGGCAAGGTTCTAATATAACAAAATGTGAGGTCTTAAACAAAGTTTCATGAACGTTTCCTAACATAAGAACATTTCTTAACCAGTCATTGGAAAGCATTGGTAATGTTCTACGAGCTTCCCTCAACTCCAATAATGATTTCTAATGGAAAAATCAACTTAGGTTAGGAAACTCCCTGGGTTAAAGGAACGTTCGTGAATATGGTGTGTACGTGATGGGAGAAGCAGAAGCACCGATATCGTTTCTAATAGTATCCAATATTTCAATGACATGTGTGCAGAGTAATGTAATCCCGTCGCATTCATCTCGGATATACTTTTATTTGTAACTAGAGATTTCATTTCAACCGCTACAACGGCAATAAAAAAGTACGAAAAAAGAATATATATGTGAAATTACCACCTTAGGCCACACCAAATTGATTGGTTGTTCGTCGGGAATCCCGCTCCTAAAATGGATATGTCCAGAAAAAAATAAAATTAAATTTGCCGCGCACCTACCAAAAAATCGGCAAATCCGGATTTTTTTTACCGCTTTCCGGCTCCATTTTTTTGTCTTTAGTCATTTCTAACACTCACGTCGACGCTTGAAACGTAGGTCCATG
>JAUMHH010173602.1:0-15865 GCA_032359455.1 Chlamys rubida | reverse complement strand
TTCTCCCCTTGTCCATCATTGCGTAGTTTCATGCTCGCGACTTGTTGAACGACTGTTTGATAACTGTCCTTGATAAACTAGGCTTCGTGTTTTCTTTGTCTCAATGGAAAGCCTCCAAGTGAAAGAGAATGTTGACTTATACTTAAGTAGCCGTCAGCAGCTGTGTCTAACGAGTTTATAGATAGCTTCCTGTGCTATTTATGTTAATTATATTATTTTTTTTATTATAGAACGTCCGATTCTTGTGATTTATATATATGGATCATGTCATAAAATCAACCAAGAATTTTAAAAAAAAAAGTAATTTTTCGAAAGCTATCTGAATGTCATAACAAAATATTTTACTCAGTGACCAACAAATTAAAGTAAATAATTTCCCTGTATGTTTGGAATTAATGTTCAGGGCTTATTGATCAGATCAGGATTACTACTAGGGTACCAGTCACAATTTATCCTATGAGTTGGCTGCTAGTCATAATGTCCCTTTGATCAATATGACATGAGTAATAAAATTGAAAAACTAGAAAAAAAATATCCCTACATGTATAAGTACCTACCTATCCTTTTTTTAAAGGTAAAAGCTGAATCACATACTGCAGCCAGGTATACACATTATGTATGGAGCAAGTCAATGTCACGGTATGGCACTAATTCACAAAGACAAGATTTCATTGGCTATATTCTAGTGTAATAAAAATGAAATATCTACACTTGTTTAATTATATCATTGTGGAAATTCTAACCTTTTCTATTTTCCATTTTAGAACAAACATTTGAGGTGTCAAATGAAACAGAAAAAGAAAAAACATGTTCATGTGTGATGGATATGGAGGTTACTTCAATGATACGAAGGTGTTTAATCAGCACGAGTGCAAGACACACACACAAAAGAGAGGTATGTACAGTCAGAACACAACTTGTGCATCAGCAAACTGGAATAGAGAGTCAACCCTGTTATTAACATCAGAATTCAAAGATTGGAAGCCACTGCTGGACAGTGCTAAACTGAGAAAGAAAGATATCTGGGACAGAATTTCATCAGCTCTTATCTCCAGGAACTATCATTACTCGCCTGATCAGGTGTGTGGGAGATGGAAGTCCATAACTAGGGCCTACAAGAATTTCAAAGATCATAATAAAAAAAAAGTGGAGCAGAACACAAAACTTATGAATATGATGATGAACTTGATGACATATTGGGGTCAGATGCTGCAATTGATCTAGAATTTGTCATGTCATCTGCATCTGCGCCTAGCACAATTACTGCATCTGAGCCACCAGCTACTGCGTCTCAGAAGAGGAGAAAAGAAAAGGACTATGACAGTGACAGTAGCTCATCTTCAGCCTCAGGAAATAAGAATAAGGCAAGAAAAAGAGTAGGAACATCAGGAGGATCAGGTGATTGTGGATATATTTAAGAAGTATGTGTCGGATCAGAAAAAAGAATGGGAGCGTCGGGAATCACTACAACAACAAATATTGAAAGTGCTAACCAGCTTGGTGGATGTTCTTAAAGGAGATAAAAGGGACACTACAAATATGAACAAGTAGCTATAGTGTTTTGTGACAATTGTTATCAGTTTATTTTATTGTTCTTTTTATTTTTGCAGAATGCGTGATATGCATGGAAGAGGGGGGGGGGGGGCAACACATGATTTCTTACTCAAGTGGGTTTAATACAGGACAAGTAATTAGCATTAGTCTGCTTTTCTACTGAACTGAAAAGCAATGTAGATATTTGTGGGCTTATTATGAGGCATGGGCCTATTGGCATATAAATAGAATGGTATACTCATGCAGTGCTCTCCTTGACATAGAGTGGCTACTGCAAAGATTGGTTTGGTTTATGAAGTTCAATATTCATTCAACAGCAGAGGTCAACAACCAATCAAGAGCAAATCACTGTGACTTTTATTTTCATCTCCAATACAGAAAGTAGTATATGTTATCGTTTGGAAATAACCAATCCTTTCATTCTGCATGGGTAATTACTCATTACAGGTATGAATATATTTACTGATATGAAGAATGGATTGCTCTGGAAGTGGTATTAAAGACAAACCGATTAAATTTGGATATATATATAGTAAACCGTTTTTTCATTTCCTTTCCAATTTTGTAACAAATAGAAACTAATTTGTACCCATGTAATTTTTCAAAATGCATCCTTAACAAAACTGAATATTAAATTCATGCGGGATAAAGTGAAATGAATGAATACCAAAGTCCAATGTTGTTCCAGATCACAATCACAATAAAATGTTAAGTCTGTAGCCCATTGTGATGTTACTAAAACAAATGAATGTCTTGTCAATTGCCTGGCCAACGCACTGCGTTGGCCAATCCCCTCTGCCTCATTCACAACTTGACCAAGATTCCATTACCCCTATATGGTGTTAACAGTCAACGTCATAACCTCCATCAGCAATTATATGATTACCATTGCAGAGCTCAATACTCTGGAGTCGTGGCAATTTCCCGGGTAACTGTGAACACCATATCAGAATTACAAACTGCTTGCAACTGTAATGAGTGAAATTTCTTCCTATTCACGTAAGATTGGGGGCTTAAGCTGGGGAGCTTTAATGGGAATATGTGTGTCATCGAGTGCTCCGACTATCCCTGGAAATCCATTCCTTCTACCAAAATCATTTATTTTATCTTATTGTGTCTGACCACTAGGCCATTTAATGAACCTCTGCTTTAAATGATTTAGAATGCCATCGATAATGCGGGTTCTTGAGAGGATGACTGATAATTCTAACACTCCAAAACGGTCAGCAATTATTGTTATGCTGTCTGCTCCTCCAAAGTACCGAAGTGTCATAAGGAACTGTTTGGACACAGGTATTGGGTCTCGTCCACCACCTCCGCCATTGCAAAGCTCTGGACAGTCTTTCATATATCATGTAATGATCTCAAAGGTGTTCATGGACAAGCGGAACAGGCGTCGAAATTCAAAATTGCTATAATAAGGGACAATTTCATCCACATAACCAAAAATTAATAATAGGACATTTCTTTTATAAAATTAATGAAATTTTTTAAGATTGCTTTTGGGGAAAATATTTTTCTGCCTAAATTTTTAACAGCATCATAAACTGTAATACTTTATTTTGGTAATCCCCACAGCTAAATAATACAGAGAAATGGCCAGCCATCATTTAATAAGTGACAATAATGTGTTTTATTGTAGCCGTACTATAAGCAAGTATCGGTGTTGACTATTTGGCATGATAGAGAAACTGTTAAATCAACCTTTATATATTGTAGATTCTATATTCATTAATGTACGCAGCGTCAGATACCTACGACTGAATGATATTGGCCTTAAGAGCCGTGCCAAAGACGTCAGTAAACTCGTCATCATCATCTTTTTCAGTCATTAACAGACTTACTAATACACCAGCATTCACGCCAGCCGTCTTGAATAATACTGCTTCCTGTCCGGGCGCATTCGATTGACGACTGTTCTGGAACAATTCTCGGACAGTCCGTTACAGGTGAATCGAACACGCCCCAAGATTAAATCGCTAGCCCTGGAGACTTGCTGTGTTATTACAAATGTTTGTATTTTCATGGAGGTGATGTTTGTTGACATTTGCTTCTGATCATATCTCATTAATAATAACGAAATAGCACGATCAAATGATAACGTATCTATAATTTGAATACACGTGCTTTTATATAGGTCAGATTTGTGTTGACTGTTTTCAAAAGTCATTTGCCATGCGTATGTATCATTAACACATGCACAATCTGTTCTGACGACATCCCGTGTGTATTAGCATAATGATCACAAATGCCTAAACGTTTTTGATATTTTAGTATAAGTATTAATGCCCCCCTCCCCCATACGGTACAGATGTTTGTTGCTATACCGTCTGGTAATATTTTATTGGATAATATGCCATTACTTTGTATGATATGAAGGTTGATGTCTTTGACTATTCTCATTGGTATGACTTGTTGTTTTGTTGACACTACCCAAGTTCTTGTTGTGAGGACGTGACATTACTTGCATTTGACAGATATACATGTCGTCGATGATGAAGCAGACAATGCTTACCCTTCCGGAACTCCTGGTCTTATTCTCCATTTATTCTCCCATGTTTATCGATTTTTAGTTCTATTTACGGTTTTGTTTTCACTTAGGTATTGCCTTCTTGTTTCACCTATGTCTATTGCTGTAATTTTGTCTTTTTGTACCTTTTGCAAATTGTTTGCAAAATGTGGCTTGAAGTACCATAAGGACCAGATAATCAAATTTTGTATGCGCAAAGGCGTGTTCCTTATGGGACAAAAGCGGTAAATAAGTCCTTATTTGGATAATATATTCATCATCTTAATGCATTCACCAGTTTAACGACTACCTCTACCAAATGCTCTTTCTATGACAACTCAATTGGATGATAGTTTGTAGTTGAAATTCTTCTGTTCTCGAGTAAGGTGTCCATTACCCCTATATGGTGTTAACAGTCAACGTCATAAAGGATAACCTCCATCAGCAATTATATGATTACCATTGCAGAGTTACATACCATTCTCCCACAAAGGTGAGTTTTTCAATACTCTGGAGTCGTGGCAATTTCCCGGGTAACCAGCAAAGCAGTCTGTGAACACCATATCAGAATTACAAACTGCTTGCAACTGTAATGAGTGAAATTTCTTCCTATTCACGTAAGATTGGGGGCTTAAGCTGGGGAGCTTTAATGGGAATATGTGTGTCATCGAGTGCTCCGACTATCCCTGGAAATCCATTCCTTCTACCAAAATCATTTATTTTATCTTATTGTGTCTGACCACTAGGCCATTTAATGAACCTCTGCTTTAAATGATTTAGAATGCCATCGATAAGGATAACTGATAATTCTAACACTCCAAAACGGTTAGCAATTATTGTTATGCTGTCTGCTCCTCCAAAGTACCGAAGTGTCATAAGGAACTGTTTGGACACAGGTATTGGCTCTCGTCCACCACTTCTGCCATTGCAAAGCTCTGGACAGTCTTTCATATACCCTGTAATGATCTCAAAGGTGTTCATGGACAAGTGGAACAGGCGTCGAAATTCAAAATTGCTATAATAAGCGACAATTTCATCCACATAACCAAAAATTAATTAAGTTTCTGTATATAGTTTATATTGTCTTTTCAATTTGAGTGCGATACTTTTTCAATGTGCTAATCTGTTGAAATTCAATAATTCGCTAAAATTTGAGTCCGCTAAAATGAGTACTTTTACAGTGTGTTGTACATTACTATTGTATATTCATGATTACTTGTTAGCTAGTCGTTGAGCGTCCAAATGCAGTTAGAATTATAACTTTACTCTCTGTGGATTGATAGTACAGCTGGGACAATGTAGCAATACATTTTGTAACCATACATGTATAATTGCTTTACTACTGATATCACTGGATGAGATTGTCACGCAATTGGTAAGTAACGTTGTGATTAGATGGACCTTCATACCGTTTGTCGTCATTAACTACCTAAACGATAACTCTACCAATAATATCTTTTGAGTGGAGGTACGGTTCATAATATACTCACTCTAATACAGTAGAAGACCTTGCAGGACAAACAGAAGTATGATTAGTGTTGTTCATTTTTGACACACTTTATTCATTACTGAATTTTAAAAGTGAAATGACATATGTGTATTACGTTTTTCTTTAATTACTATTTCATTTTAAAGTTAACGGTATTGCTCCAAAGAAATATTTCAAATTAATATAATTAAGCAGAAATCCCGTTATTACTTTGGAATTACATGCTTTTGGCCCGATGAGTCATAAAAGGACAAACTAATTATTTGGTACAGTTTAATTCATTTTTGGCATATTTTATATTTTATAAAAATTTTAAGGTGAAATAATTTTGTGTTTGTTTTATGTTCATCCTCTACATAATAGCAAGTTGGCAAATCCGTTAGTGTGTTAATTAACGTAATACATGTAAGAAATTGAATTCTTCAAAATATGTAACAGACAATTATGTTATCTACCATATAGTTGGACACGTTATCACAAAACAATGGAAAACTGTAAAATAGCAATCAATTGGTTTTATTTTTCGATATTCATAGTACTGCTATATATTTGAAACTTACGACAAAGATATGATACTCTGACCATAAAAAATATTCTCCACAAAACGTTATGATATTTTGTAAGAATATGATGTTTACATCTGTATAACAAGATTCCTAATTACTTACCGCAACATATTTGCCTTTTGAAACATTCCTCAATGGTATGTACCGAAGAATTCATTATTAATATAAAAGACATTATCAATACAGCAAGCGAGTGTAATACTCAGATCAAAGAAAAAGTTACATTTTTGTAACATCCTGTTCACAATTATATACAAGATTAAAACCGTCGACATCAGAAATACAATTATTTTAGTATCCTCGATATAAGATGCCTGTGTCTTGACAGAAAACCAACAATCCAGAATGTTGATATCCTTTAGATGGATTGCAACAAGTAGAATTATAGGACTAAAATAAAAATAGAATACAATTTTAACCTAAAAAAAAATAAAAAATAAAAAATAAAAAATTATAGGACTGTTCAGGTTTGTTTAGGTTGAATGCCGTTCTGATAGGGACGCTTAAATGTTCCCTTTACCACTTCCTAAACATGTTACAGTAGTTATGGATTGGAAACCTTTCTGGCATAACTATGTCATTGATAATTTATTTCCGAAAATAAAACCATTAATTGCGGAATTTTTATGAGAAAAAAAGTGTTCTTACTGCAAAGAAACACCAGGGACAGATCGGGATTCGAACCCTGGACCCTTCGATTATTACACAGTTGTTCTACCCAACTAAGCTACATTGTCAACAGTAAAACCATGGTCCAGTCGCACTACACTTAAATCCAAAAGGTAAAACAGAGGAAGTGACTGTATGTACGAAATATACAGTAGAGATCTCTAGTAGTTTGCCTGCAGTGGGACAGGGATCCTTAATAAATAACTTGTAATGAAAAACATCAAGGTCTTTCACAGTCTTGTCAAGAGAGACCTGTATCACGGACACAAGTGTTTATAGGACACATCGACCTGTTGACCTCAGAAATTCAAAAAAAATAAGTATCCTCGAAATCTGATGCTGATGCCCGCATCCAAACAGAAGTCAATCTCAATAAACAAGACAAGTCCAATTGTCATTCGAACCACCGATAATGTGAAGCAATTTTCACAGAACTGACGTAAAATACGCGATGGCCAAAATCACGGCGACAATGGAGAAGAAGCAGAAGAAGAAGAAATCCAAAGCCTTTGAGAAGTCAGCCCATGTAAAGATTTCGGTTCCGTCGTCTTCGTATTCATTGCTTGCATCCGAAGGAAAACTATTATCTGAATACTTCTCCGCGTCAATCAGGTTTGGGCATGAGTGGACACTGTTCTCCGTCTTCTCGCTCTTAGATGACGTTTTCGTATTCTCATTGTCCGTTGCTGGTTTCACCCGTCTCCTAAAACAAATAGACAGCTTTCTCCTGATCTTGATGACACGGCGTAAGCTCGGAGGCAGGTTATCTTGGCGCTGATGCAGTCGAACCTGGACAGCGGTCAACATAACGATTGTAGACCCCTTGACCAGTAGGCTGATCAGATACACGGCCAGGTATGCTGTGGTCCGAGAGTTGACCGGTAGAGAAGTACTGACGATGGTGAGAAATACGGCAAACGCCAAATGGACAGTCATGCTGTACCCCATTTTCTCTCCACTGTTGACAGGAATGACGAATGTGAAAATGGCAAGAACAGATAGTAATATGATTGGACAAATGAGGGTAAGCATATAAAATTCAGGTCGGCGGTGCAGAATCAGAGAGACAATGACGTCACCATGAACTAGCTCGATCGTTGTTGAGCTGAGGTCCCAAACCCCGTTGGGTTCGTATGACTGCGTATTGAGTGCCGGATCCTTTAACGCGAATTTTACGTCTTTTGGCTGCGATGTCCACATACTAAATATCAGCTTGCAATTTTGATGGTCAAAGGGAAAGTTTGTTATGTCTATGTCACATTTTGTCTCAAATACTTCGAACGGTTTCCATTCTATTCTTCCACGATTACTTACTTTCACAAGAATCACGTCATCACCAAGCTCTTTCAATTTAGTGAAACCGTTTTGTAAGGAGACGTCCGGTTTCCATACAGTGTTCTGAGGCACGTTAATGTACGAGATGTCGTGAAAGTCTGTTTTCTTCCATGACAGGAATGCGTCGCTCCATACTAGCTCAAGATATGCCGTGGTGGCTAATTTCTCCTCCACCTCGTCCAGTTGGTTGATTCCTTTTAGATAGAATGCAACAAGTATAATTATAGATTGGTTTAGGGTTTTATAAGGTGGAATGACATTCCGATAGGAACGAGTAATGAACAACTCGTCGTGTAAAGTCTTAAGGTCATCACCCGTCTGGGCAGCAATGAGATGTACCATTGACACTAGCGCCAATAGAACCTGTAACGTCTGTCGGTTGGCCATCGTGACAATGCTGCGTCTTTTTTTAAAGAGTAACGTACTCCAGAATGCCGACGGATTCATAATTACAAACCTTTATAAGATATTTTATTTCCAAATGTGGTTTGCGTCAGATTATAGATGCGATTGATTTCTCTATATTATTATATATCAATTTCACACCCAAATGCTTTAATGTCATCTATGTTTCAATCTTGCAAAGCTTTGTTAGGTTAACACGTTATAAAACCCAGGTCTGCTACGTATTTTCCTAGAAACATCCGAAAAATTCCATTATATTTTTTAAAAATCATTGTTTAAGATAACAAGGCTCAAACGATTAGCTTGAAAATATTCCAATACATAGTTAATAATATCAATAAAATTTTCAGTGAACATTTGGTTATGCTGCTGAGGCTTTCAGAGCCTTGACCTTTTTGCACCAAGAGAGGATGCACATTTGATGAGTTCAGTATCAATTCGATCAGGTGTAAGATCTATAGGGAACCGTGATGAAAAAAACTCATTAATAACGAATCCCAAATATTCTGTTGTATTTTGTATAAATCTAGAAACAAGAAAGCCATTATGACCTCTGTGTACAATTATGATTCTGATCAAATGGCGGAATCAAGGGACAATTGCTAGTGAAAACTATGTTGTCTTTTCGTGTGTTTTTTGTTTGCTAATATTTAATATCAATATGTATACTAATGTACCGCTGATAAGAAGTGATTTCTAACAAATGATAACAAGTGACAGCATCTGGTAATGTCATTTCAGTTCTCAAAATGGATCTATGCTTTGAGTATATACATGTAGGAGTTGCAACGACACTTTTCATTGGTCAATCTTTGTGACCTATCATATGCTAAGCACATGCTATTGCAAACAAAATAATGTTTGTGTAATACACACAAGTGTTCCCTTGTGTAAACACAATGAACTCAAATGCCAAGGCGTTTTAGAAATGGGACAAACATATAATGTTCCTAATTTTCACAGTGTATATGTTTGTCAGTTGATATTCTAATTAATGTGCTATGTTTATATTAAATTGAAGCTTGCAGATTTATAACAATACTGTACTTTTACATATAAATTAGATTATAAAATGTATTTGTGTCATTTGTATTATTAAGAATGTTTTGGTTGTTTTATCTGTAAATATCAAAAGATTATTCAACTCCCCTCCACCCAAAGAAAAAACGAATAAAATGGATACATTTCAACGGAATTTGATCATATTTGCCAAATTGCAAACAAATAGAACAGTCGTAACTTCAATTGCTGCCTAATATTTCCAACTTAATTCTTCTCTAGATTAGCACGTGCGATAGAATACGGAAATGAATAATCGTATGAGGCAAATGTTTATGAATTTCTGCCGTAGTAGAAAACATTATGAACTTGTGAATGTACATACTTATAAGGTACCATTTTTATTCGAAAATGGATGAAATTTTTCAGCTATTCTTCCCACCATTTTATCATTCCGGCGGTACATTCCACACTTAAACACACAAGGCAGCTCATTATGTCGGCATTGCACTATACGGAATGCGAAAAAAACAATCAAACAAACAAACAGGTTTCACTTATCTCCTTTAGTAGTTTTAGTGAAAAGAGTGTGAACGCTTCTCGGCAATGTATACAGGGCAATGTTCTTTTCCAAACTTAACACTCTTTCTCATGTAAAAAGAATACATGTACCCTGGCATGGAGTCAGCATACAAGAATGCAACAAAGGAAACACTAATTCAAAAGGGAAAACATCACGAACTTAAAGAAAATTGACGATGAAAACCACTGTTCCGGAAAAGTGGCATACCCGGTACCATACGTGGCAACCAGAAATATATTACGTGATGAAGAAATTCACATTTTCATCGTAACTGTCAGCATCTACAGTAGAAAATTATGAAATTTTGGCTAAGTCAATATAGTTGATTGGTCAAATCGAATTTTTATAGTTGCAGATGATGACATGCGATACATTTTCTTCTCGAAATATGTTTTATTTTTCGAAAAAGTTTCACTTATATATCATAATGTGAAACTAAAGAATTGAGCAATTTTCTTACATGTATAAAGTCAGTTTCTAAAAAAAAATCACGAAAACGGCTTTGATAGAAATCTGTTGAAATGTTTTCAAATTAAGCACTTTTTTCCTGAAAGACAGCATTTGTTGCATTAAATGGAGGGACAAGAAAGTAGATATAAATCAAATAGACATGGCAACATAATCTAACCATCCCTTTTACATATCTGCGGTACGTTGTGATTAATAAATTGTTGGTTTTTAAGTTTCTGTCAATCAACATGACGTCATATCCATATAGAAAGTGATGTAATTTAATTGTTTTCATTGACATGTCACAAAATCGTATAGCGTGTACAAATTCCAGTAATTGACGGTGAAATCAATCATAGCAAAAACGGGCAATGCATCTTTTAAGGTAGAATCACAGAGTTCTATCTTGTTTCATAGACGCCATTTCATTCATTCAGTAGGCCCGCAACTTTTAAAGCCTTTCCATACATACTTAGGGTGTACTATACATTAATACAACAGAAAGTAACTTTTCAATACCTTGACACAGTAGAAAAGCGTTGGACTCTTCTCCTTAAAGGTAAGATAATTTCTTATCACTACCATCACCGCGTATGTAAAGTACTTTATAAGTCATTTATATCAAAATATATTCTGATGAATAATTATGACGTAAAGGGTACTAGGGCATATTAACGCAGAAGTGGGTAAGTTACAAAGAAAACGTTACGTTTGCTTGTGTGGGATCGTATATGTAATCTACACATGTGTCCTGCATCCTCACACTTGAAACTGTGTATTCGTTCACATACATTTTAATTATGTTCTTTATCCATTAAATCAAAATTCGTGTTATCAGATGCCAAAACGAATACACATGAACACATTCCAACAAAGGGATAATAGCACGCCATTGAGAAAAATAAAAGCCTCTTTGGGAAGATTAAGGTAAAATCTCCGCTGAATAGAGACCTACCATTAACCCTTACATTCGGTTAGAATCAACACTAGTGTGGCTCTACCATATGTCTTTTATGAAAACAATATTTTTATCCATTTCAGGAGTGTTCTGGCAAATTGGTACTATTCATTTTTGGAATATTTTCGTTTACATTTTGATGGAATTTGACCGGCCCTATCGTATTGAAGATAACTACATACTTCTGACGTCACCAGCCAGTAAGCCAGTCATGATATAGTGCGTTTCTACACAGATAGTGTTATAATTAAGGTAAGTGTAATAATGTGTTAAAAAAGAGTTTTTCCTTTTGCATATTTACTTTTTGTAGTTGTTCTCATCTCGGAGATTTATATTATTCGACTTCTCTCAAAATCTAATGGCTTGCTTTCATGTCTTATTTGAGTTTTTATGATTAAAATATATTTTTTAAAATTTATTATATGGACATATGGTTCCAATAGTTTAAACCGCCATCAGAAAACAACGAAATAAATAAATAGCAAAATGGACAAAATGATTTAGAAATAATAAAATTTGTTTATGTCAATCTATTTCTTGAAGCAAATGTCCACATCATATTTGCACACAGTAAAACTTCAATATAACGCCCCTCGTAAATTGGCCGCCTCGCGTACCGCCAGAATATAACATGATAATGTTTTAGTTTGTTTTTGTTAGGTTTCTTCGATATACAATGTATCACTAAACCTCTTTTTACACTGGAGAAATGCTAGCAATATATTTAGGTTTTACTACATATTATTTATTGAACAGCTTGAAAAAATGGATACATTTATTAAGTGCATATCTTTTTCATGTGCAATTCAGGCTGTTTTAAAAACTCTTGACGTTTCATAATTATTTATATTATAATAGATTGTAAAATTTATGTCGAAGCTATTCATAATT
Organism: Chlamys rubida; assembly: GCA_032359455.1. Lineage (NCBI taxonomy): Eukaryota > Metazoa > Mollusca > Bivalvia > Pectinida > Pectinidae > Chlamys > Chlamys rubida. The sequence continues at coordinate 3,457 of JAUMHH010173602.1, read as the reverse complement.
TTCTATTTTACATTTAATATTTATTTGTTCTTGATAATTTTTTGAAATCAAGACCTTGCAATTCAGTTGTTAATTTGAAACTTACATACTTAGTATATACATGTATTCTCATAAATTGATAAATGTGTGTCTGTTATGAGAATTCGTATGCATTATTCATTCTTTAATATGTCCAACTTAACGAAGTTTTTAGGCCGGATGTATATATGATATCCAACGCGCTGATAGTCAAATTACATGACTAGTAGCCAGATACGTGGTAACTTTGTTATAAAATATGTATACCTGAAAGTGTAATATGTAATATATAATGCCAGTAACTTGTTACCCGAAAAATTTACCACAAGATTGATACATGAAATTCTAACCATCAGGCTGTCCCATGTTACTCTTTGTTACAAAAACCGTATGTCTGGAGTTTAACATCCAAATTATCACAACATTAGGCTTTAACGCAACAACTTAGGTTACCACATAATTTATAACTCAATTAAGTTCTAACATTCGAATAAACATGGTTGTAGGCTGTTGTCTAATAAGTTAAGATACCACAAAGCGTGTTTGCCTATCACAACGACTCGTAAATGGTATGTGCGTTGAAGAGCACTTTGTCTATTACAGAATTGCATTTGGTAGGTTCTGTTGAGTTTGCCTTTAACATTGAATTGTACTTGTTATGTATGGTGAATTTTACTTCCTGTTCGCCTATCATATATGCGTATTTGCTATTTATTTACTAATGACGTAGTGTAACAATAATTTGTTGTATTTGCTGAAGAGTTTGCCTATAACATAGACTTGTACTGGCTAGATATGTTGTATTTTACTTTGAATTCGCCTATCAAAACAGCCTTGTACTTGTTAGGTATGTTGTATATGTTGTTGATTTTGCTTCTCATATACATGCATTTATTAGATACTCTGCATTTTATCTCTAGTTCGGTTATTATATAGACCCATACTTCTTAGGTATGTTGTATTTGATGTTGTGGTTCGCCTACAACATAGACTCGTATTCGGTAGGTACAAATGTACCTACTAAACATACTTACAGCACAAGCTGTGTTTGAGGTATATCGGATTTATTGTAGTGAATTTTAATAAGTACACGAAAATCCCATACCTAGGTTCGAAATATAAACACATACAGGTGCGTCCTCTGTGTGTTCTAACAATTATTTATTATGGAGAAAGTAGCAGATGAACTGTTTAATGATGTTGTTATTTTTTTATTGTCAAAACGACGTCGATCATTTAAGGATGTCTTCATTCACCATATTGTGTTATTATTGAAAATCATGTAAGATTTAGGTATCCCCTTATTAATGCCAAAAAATGTTAACTTAGTGTTGGAAACTGGGTTTATTTTCTGACACAACTACAGCTTTGATGAATCATTCTGATAAGCTGCGGGACTTTTATGAGAAATGATAAAGATGTGATAAAAAATATATTACCAACAAAGACTTCCGAGTGGAATAAAACATAGATCGGGATTCAAACGCTGGACTTCAGATTGTTATACTATCGTTCGAACCGAATGAGGTATCTCGTCAACGGAAGTGTCCTGGCCTAATTGTGCTACAATTATTGCCAAACGGAAGTAAAGGGACCTTACTTCATATACGAAAACCCCCAATTCAGTTGGACCGAGTGCGTTAAGAAGAAATTCTCCGATACCCACTACATCTTCTTCCAATCCTTGAACGTTGGATAAACATACAAGGAAAAGGCAATCCTCAAGTCTTTAAACAATTTGAACATAAACTATTAAGATCCTATTCGTGCTCCCATACAGGCAAACAAGATTGATAAATAGAAGTTTTAAAAAATAGTTTTTTAATTGTTGTACAATAAATTGAATTTATGATTATTATGCAGTATAGATATATTTTTATTTCAATTTTTTTCATAATCTTAAATGCTCGATGAATCCTAACTCGTAATGTCAGCGTTAATTCAACCGATTTTAATACCACAGCGAAATGTGTGTTAAGATCACTTACCCACTGATTCCAATTACCGTTAAACCCCCTTAAGCTTGTCCTCATGTACCCCGCGTTACACGGCCCAATTTTACCGACATTAATTTGGCTGTCAGCTCGTCGCAATTTGGCATGAACTACTACTCTTGTATGTTCGGGCCCAATGTGCCCAATTCCTTTGATTGTCATTAATCGATAAAATTTGTTTAAACGAATGCTACTCAGTGTAGATTTCTTCTCACTTACTTTCTGTTACTTGGACGATATTAGATTACTTATGTGTTGTGTACATCAATGAATGTATTGCACACCCTTGAAAGAATATGAAGAAATACTGTCCTTTTTGTTGAGTAGAGCAGGCAAGGCAAACATAGTATACCCTTAACACTTATGGATACAAAAACTTGAATTAAAAAGGAAATACCACCAACAAACTACAAAAAAAACGTACAAACAACAAAGCAAAAGTAAAAAATATGGATAGAAAAAGGAATAATGATACTAAATATAAGAATGAAGCTTTGAACATTTATGTTTCCATGAACAATTCAAGCAGTAAATCAACAAAGGAATAATGGCTAAACGAATGACTCAATGAATTAATTAAAGAATGAATGAAGTATGAAATAGTGATAAAAGACAATGAATGAATGAATTAATTAATGAGTGAATGAATGAGTGAATGAAAAAGAAAGAAATAATTTATACATATATTAGATTACGTAGTACAAGTGTTTGATTACTGATGTTTTTTATACATCAATGAATGTGGTGCATATTCAGTTATGCATGTTTATGTTTGCATGAACAATTCATTGAGTAAATGAACAAAGGTGTAATGGTTATATGAATGAATAGCTGACTGAATGAATGAAAGACGAATGAATGAATGAAGTATGAAAAAATGATGAATGACAATTATAATAAATTGAATTAATGAATAAATGAAAAAGAAAAAATAGCATATACATTTATAATATTACGTAATACATAATAATAATATTAATAATAATATACAGCATTTGATAAAGCGCCCTACATGTATGTACCTAACATAAGCCACTCTAAAGCGCTTTACAGTACATAGATATACAATTAATACAATTAGCATATACATAAATCAATACAATTTTGAGGAATTCGCAGGAGCTGCCTTATCAGGCGCTAACTACTAGTACTATGCCACCTGGCTAATATATCCCTATGTGTGTATACCTGCGTGTGTGCTGGAGATGTTCTGTGTTCTGTTTGTAGTGGGACCGTGCTTCTAACGGCATCATTTATAGTGCCACCTCACCTGAATTATGCTACAGCAGATACTGCAACATCCATCTCAGACCATTTTATACTCCACCTTGATTGTTGGAGTTGTGTGGGCAGGAGAAAATACATGTGATGGATTCAGCTCTAACATTCATGAAATGTTACCATTAGTTTAATGCATAGTAAGGATACATTTGTTTAAAGTAGTG
>JAUMHH010173591.1:0-15866 GCA_032359455.1 Chlamys rubida | reverse complement strand
CCCAAGCAAGCACTTTTGGTAAGGAAGCACTGCATGAAGTTTGAGTTTGATCGGCCCAAGGAAACTCAAGTTATCGCGCGAAAACCTCTGTGCGGACGACGACGCCGACAAAGCAATACCTATGTGTCACCAGCTTTTCGCAGGTGACATAAAAAGGAGGAGATTGGTGAGGGCTGTACATGGCTCCCTAACCGACCTTATTACAGTACTGTAAGGTACGGAATTATTAAACACAATCATTATTACCCACTCCTCTGACTTCCTGCAGTATTATAGTGTTATTTAGACAAAATGTCTAGACATCATTCTGACGGCTTACTTTACTGACTTTCCACTTTGAGACTTGGTGAGTCATTTTCATGTCAATATGCAGTCTTTACTTGACAAAGGAAACATATTTTTGAAAGCTCTCAAAATAAACCTTCTTAAATTGCTGTTTTGTGTTCAAACACATTCACATGATACTACCTTAAACTAATATATTTAGTATCAAGTATTGCATCACACCTAGATATACAGAGAATATGTAACTACCAGGTATGAGAGATGGAGTGAAGTTTGAGTAGTGTTCATGTCGAGTAACTCGCACGGAAAAGAGTAAACCGGCTTATTGACAACGTCAGAAGAATGTGTTTACACTGCCCCAATGAAAGGTTGACAGTTTAGGAGTAATAACCAAAAGACATTTTTTCTTTTACTTCTTTATTAAATCACATTTTAATAACTCTTATTACCTGGTAATGATTTTTTGTTTCCGATTTGGCATTCCTCATTACTTTCTTAAAAGTTTACAAGAACATTTCCTAAATTAAATGGCTGAAGTCCTACAAGTACTAAGAATACATGTGTCTGTGCACATTTGTGTCCGAGTCTACAAGTAAAGGCGGTTCTGTCGGAACATCAACACGACGGTATTGAGAATTTCTTTAACGTAAATCCATTTACAATGACACATTTTAACACTTTTATATCACAGAAGAAGCAATGCATAATTAGCAATGAAATATTACACACAACTTTCATGAAATAATGGGGTAACTATAAATAGGTCTAGATTACAATTTCAGTACTTTCTAAAGCAAGTTTCTAATAGTGTTGAGGTAAAAAGGTTTTGTTATATTTCTTTTCATCTTATTACGAATACAATTTACTTAATCCTGTGTACAGTATATACCTCAAATAGATTGTACATTTTACATATATTTCTAATACAATTAATGCCCAATATGGATTTATTTCCTCTACAGCAGCGTAAAACAAATTGAAAAGTGACTAACCACAGAAAACCATATATCTGGTTTTAATAATAATAATTTGTTTGGATACAATTTGCTACTAAATCTACAAGGGAGTCAAAATATCCAAATACTTGCTATATGAGTTTTTCTTTGCCTGCATAAAATAGAAATGGGCAGTATATAGGTCAATCTTCATGTTTTGTGCAAAACACTCTTCACAGTTAAAGCAGTAGAAATGCTTTTACCCTGTTATTGCGTATAGACCTTTTACATGTAGTAGGTGTACATGTAGAAGCTACATATACCCATCTTTTATGGTTTGGGTTGTTGGTGTTTTATGTCCTATTAACAGCTATGGGCATTTAAGGACGTTGCAGGTTTTGGTGGTGGAGGAAAGCCGGAGTTCCCGGAGAAAAACCACCGACCTACATCCAGTACAACGTGACTGCCCCATGTAGGTCTCAAACTCGTGACCTAGCAGTGGAGGGCTAGTGGTAGCAGAATGACAAGACGCCTTAACCACTTGGCCACAGCGGCCCCTCTTTTATGGCAAAGTATATCCCCGAAAGAACTCAAGGAAAATCTGTTACGCCTACACAGACTTGTATAACTCACTATTATGCACACAATCAGATTCCAGTTCCTGTAAGACTGCTCTTTAAATGATAAAGATGCAGTTAAAATTCTGTATTATCAAAAAGAGGCCCAAGGAGCCTGTCTCGCTCACCTGTTATTCAATGTTTTAGGGCCATGGTTCTAAGGTCGAACTTTCTTTTGGATAATGATATTGTATGAATTTCAAGTGAAAGTTGATCAAAAGCTGAAAACGTCACATCTTAAAAATATAGCTATAGGTCAAGGCTATGATAGGACTGGCCAGTTGGAAGTGGAGAAGTCGAAAATTCAGATTTTAAAATAGCTCAAAATTCCTTCAGACAAGGTGAGCTAACATAAATGAATATGACTGTTGTACAATTAGTATGTACAATGAAAATTTTAACACACAATACAGAAGTTTTAACAAGGCATTTCCGAGAAATGTATGCCTTGATTATTTAATGCAAGGGTTTTATTTTGACCATCATTCAAATGGCATCCCCATGGTATGGTAAAACACAATGAAAATAGTGACTGGTTTTGATATAAAGCAGAAAATCAAAGTTCTCTACTTTAGTATACTGGTACATGTAATAGGACATGATCATGAAAAAAACAACCACAAATCTTCAAAAGAAATGCCAGCAATGTATTTTGGGTATGGTTAACATAATGTCATAAAAAAAAAATAATCTCCTCTGAAAAATATTTCAAGATTTACATTCAATGGCATCACAACAAAAGATAGCTGACTAGTAAAACAAATGGAGAACATATATATTCAGTTCAACAAATATACACTTTTCCTTACTTTAATAACTTGTCAACCTTTTGATACAATCACCGGACATAGTACAATGAACCTAGAAAATATATATACATGTTCCTAAAGGTTCCCCAACGAGTGGTGGTTGGTTATCATGTTTACCTAACTCAAGTTAGTTAATTTTCAACTTGTATAAAGACAAGGTTTACCAAGTTTCTTTTATAAGCTGGAATTTACCTTAGGAGAGTTCCATAAACATAAAAACCGACCATCATGAGTTCTGGGACCTATTCATATTTTACAATGAAACAACATGTTTCCCTTGGAAAAAACATGTTTGTTTCCAATGGGGGAACCGATTGCCATGAATCATGATTTCATGATGGAAGATGATGTCACAAAGCATTGCATTACGTGATGTCATAGTTAAATGATTGACCAATGAAAGGACACCCAGTGTGTTATCCTCTAGTGGGTAACTAAATATCTTTACCACTCCTAGCAGGTTTATCTACTATGTCAGGAGTGAGGAAACCTATTATATAGTGGTCATGGAAGAAAGTGAATTCGTAATAACCAGTATCAATAATTTCAGAATGACCGGTCATTTTGATTTGGTGACCGTAATGATTACAGGTGTATACTGTATAACTGTAAATAACATCACCCAAACAGTTAACATGTCCGTTTAACCATAATATAATCCAATATGTGTATGTAAAAGTTATGATATAAGACTTAATGATCTACGGGTTCCAGATGACAATTGTACAGGCTATTCCTCCCTTTTACAGATTACCCAGCAATAAGCCCATGCCTGGAAATAAGCCCACCCATATCAAATGAAGTTAACTAAAGAGACTAACAAACTATTTCATTGTCCTGCAATAGGTCTGCTCCACACTTTCAGTCAAACTTGATGTATTTCGCCGCCTGTCTTAATTGCAGGATAAATACAGTATTTGTATTTTACCTGTGGTGTAAGTTAATTAGATGATCAGGATGGTGCGGGTTGGAGGTTTTAGAAGTCAATCTACTGCCACATTTATCCCTTTGTGGCACCCGACCACAAAATCTGTACCACAACAGAGATGAGCTAACCGCAGATAATAATGGTTGATTTAATTGAAAGTTATTGTACGGGTTAAACATTGAATATAAATATATTTACAAACAACACCAAAATTGTAATTTCATTACCTTCAAACAACAAACACTACAATATAATTGTCAAAAAAGGTTAGAACGTTTACACTTGTTTCCATTCTGATCAGTTGTAGTTCCCTGTGTTTTAACCCAGTCATTGCTTTTCACCTTCTAAAGTACAAGGCAAAAGCCATATAGATATATCCATGATGTAGATATACCGTTGTTAAGTAAAACATTTCAAGCCACAATAATTTTATTTTGAACACAACAGAATAAATAGGCAAAACCAAGCTTGTAAATGTTTGGTATACTTTTCAGGAAAAAGTTTTAAACAAGAGTTGAAGCTGAAAGAGATAATACTATGAGGCCAAATAAAACTAGACATAACTCTTTTCTCCGTAATACAGCACTACAAACATAGCACATTTCAGCCCTAGTCATAGTCAACAGTCTTCTACAGTTTCTGTCAAATTTAAACAAGATACAGTCTCCTATATAAAATAGGTGATGTCATAGAGATAAGCCATGTTACATCATGTCATCAACAGCAGAGCATGGAAGGACATTTTATTACTGTAAAAGTGGAAGTTTTTGCAATGTGTACATTTCCACATGTGAATATTCATTTATAGATATGAAGATTATAGATATAAATAAAATATAAATTTCACAAGTGTTGCCAATGCGAAATTTTCCACATCACGATCAGTTTTAAGGATGTCGATGCCAACATTTCCACATGCAAAAATTTCCCCTTTTAGAGTATGCAATTTGGAATGGACAGGTATTCAGATTGAACAGGTGAATTTCATAGAAATGACTATTGTAGAATCTAGCTGAAGGACTGGCTTATACAGGTTTCCATATTACACAGTGTTTGCTTTAAATAGGTCCCAGAGAAGTGTATCGAGGCCTCGAAATGTCCTACAACTTATCAGACCATACACTCAGCACTAACAGGTGTGACGTGTCTCCTCTTAAACAGATCCTTGTCTATGTTAATTCATTTTTGTGATCTTCAGCACTCTCATTTTCTCAAATCTGCCATTTCTACTCTCATCTCATCCAGCATCTTCACATTACAACAACTCTGGAAAAGAAAAGAACAAATTATTTTGCAAACTTGTTAAAACAATAGAGCTGAGATGATGAAAACTAATTATTATATAAACTGTATCTATGTAACATAAAACCTGTTTCACTCACTTTTCTTGTCCGAAACATAATACCCAAAGGTCTTGACCACTCTTGACACCAGTTATTTATAGTATCTGTTTTTTTTAACCAATTTCAACCAAGCTGTCCCCTTGGAAATGAGTCCAGGCTGCAGGATCATGAAGCAACCTAGACTTAAGGTAGAGAGCTTGAATCTCACCACTTTTCTATTGTACGCATATCTTGAAAAATGTTCCTGTTCAATTCAAGTCATTATTTGTATATCTGTACAAAAATAATTACAGGTTACAGGCCTTTTTAGGAAGTTTGAAAATTTTAAAATAATCCAAGTTGTTGTCCAGTTTACTTTGGTATTGTTCCAAGTTTTGTAAGGAAAGCAATAAGGAGGACAATCTGACTTGTCAAATTCAAGTTTGAGACCTGATCAGCTTTAGTTACAAGTCATTAACGCAAATTTTCAAAACAGTTTTTGAGAAATACCAGAAACTTTTAACAAATGTTTTTGAATTTCTTTTCTTAGTAGTTTTTTAATTTTATTTCAATACTTGATGATAGATCCGCATTGTCATCTTGTTAAGCTGATGATCCGGTGGCTTCGAAAAACTGGGACTTAGAGGTAAGATCTGGAATGTCACTTACCTCAAATAAAGGAGGCGTTTTTTTATGATCGTGGAATCCACGCTCCCTACAACTACCAATGTCAGGCATCCCTCTCTCCTGGGTCAGGGTAAATATCCCAGTCCTGTAGAACAAGTATTACACCTCACATTATAGGGATCAGTTCTTCAACAACAATGCACAATTTTCCTGTTTAAGGATCAATTGCTGTATTCGCATCAAACACTCATTTACACATTTGCAAGTTGATTTCAGAGCAGAAAAAAATCAGTACCTGGTACATTGTATTTACTGTTTATCTTTTAGAATTACAACGAAAAAAGTTCCAAAAAATGCTTCCTTTTTACCAGCATTTAAAGTTATTATTTTTTAATTTCTTTCTCAACAGAAGTAAACAAGCAGGAACAAAATTAACATGCTGCATGATGATTATTTTTATCATGATACTATCATTGTTATAATGGTAGTTAATTCTTGTTAAACTCACAAGTTGTTGCAAAATTAACCCCGTTCTAAATAAGCTGACAAAAAGTTGACGAAATGATTCAATAAATTATTTCATATAAACATATAAAAATAAACATACTCATTATACTTGGGTGCACAAACGATGGCTATGGCCTCGGGCAGCATGGCTTGGTAACCATACTGGTTGTGCATATCCACACTAGACAGAAAGGCTGTCTGTGACGGATGAGTCTGTAACGCAAACCAGATATTACCACATCAACATTTTATAACCAAACTTAAAATTCAAGGTTTCAAATATATTTGAGATTCCTGCTATTATATCTGAAGCAGTCATCAATGCTTTATAGGCAAAAAGATGTATTTTTTGAATAATTTCTTCATTATTTTAATTTTATTTGCAAATATTTGATCAGATAAATGTGCATCTATTGTATAGAGTTCAAGTACACATGAATAATTTTATTGATATGTTGCTTTCCCTACAAAGAATGAAAGCAGTTTCCTTTTGAAATGACCAAATACGAACTTGCACAAAAGGTCTTAAATACACACATGTATGTCTCTTAATTCCTGGGTCCCTATGGTCTTAATTGATAGAAAGCTCTCTAACATCAAATTCCCATAATATGTTTTTATGCCGAGAAATATTACAGATTTTTACATGTTAAGATTTCCCCAGGTCGTCTAAACAGTTATTCTCTTTACAGGAATTCTCCAGGCCTTGTGATCAGGCTTTTCTCTATATAGGGTTTCCCCGTGTCCTATAATAGGGGTTTTCTCTACAAAGGATTTATCCCTGGGCTGTTTGACCAGTTATTTCTCATGAAGGACATCCTAGGCCTTATGGCTGAGTATTCTTTATTCAGGGTGTCCCTTGGTCTTGTGACCAGGATTTTCTCTATACAAGATTTCCCCCAGGTCGTTTGACCTGTTATTTCTCTACACAGGGTGTCCCCTGGTCTAACAACTGGGTATTCTTTACACCTGATTTCCCCTGGTCTTATGACCAGGTATTTCCCTATACAAGATTTACCCCAGGCCGTTTAACCTGATATTTTTCTACACATGGTATTTCTTGGTCTTTTGAGGTAAACCTTCATTCATGATTTGCCCTGGTCTTGTGACCCGTTTTTTCTCTATTACTGACGTGTATCCAGCCCAGGGTGATGAGGTCACGAGGGTCCTGGTACATTAGAATATCTTCCTCCTCCTCAGCCACGCAGGAGTCAGACGTCCCCGCCTGCTTAGGGATCAGCACATGTGATATGTAGAATGCATTCTTGGACTATAAAGTTGAACAGAATCCATATTCATAAACTTTCTTAATACTGCATCAAGAAATTCTAACAATGAACAATCATTTACTTAAATGATAAAACAAATATTGGTTTTTCTGAAATATGAATTAATATTTGCATTCAGATTGTGTTGTGAATATCATTAACCATTACACATGTGACGTATTTATGTCAACCTTAAGACCTTGTCCATCTGTCTATCAATGAATAAATTATGCTTATAGTGAAACATTGTTTATTTGGACTCCAAAAAATACTGATATATCTTTTATCAAAAGAATCAAATTCTTGTGACATTATCTTCTTCATAAATCTGGAAAATTAGTCATTCTTGACTCATTTTTGGCACAAAAAGTGCAAGAACTATTTTGAAATTTCACCATTTGTCTTTGAAACCCAGACATTACATACCCATAACATCAAAAGAAAATTGCTGCATTCAAACAACTTGGCCAAAGTATGACAATCATTTTGAATGATTCACTTACTAATTTTCCTGCTAATATTCCACATGTTTCTATGTTTTTCATGGTGTTGTGTTCAGCCACACCCAGGAACTTTCTGACAAGGTCTGATGGGATAAAGACGTCCCTCAGACCTCCCTTATTGTGGCCAGGCACCCCTATACTGGTGAAGTGGTCGAATGCTGGCTTACACGTCCTGTCAACGCCAGGAGGTCTGAAATGTACACAAACAAGTTCACCTTAATGATCATTTTACATATATTCACCCAAATATGATTGAAAATAAAATATAAGAACAATAGGAAAACATTGCATATATATGCTGTTGAATTCAAAATAAAGACTGTTTATACTACGTAAAGAGTGTTTCCTGTCAATCAGAATCCTAACCACTACATCAAGCCGAAGCTAACACATACATCTCTGGTATTTGTATATCAAAGATCTACACTCACTGACAACACAAATCCTGCTATCTCATCATGATCAGTACCAATAGTCATTGAGCAATGTAACAGCCTGGTACATTTTAATTATAAATCTCTTGTAATCATTCCTCATCCAGATATCATGTGTAGCTCAATTTGTAGAATAATAATGTCAAACATGGTTTTTTTTCATTCCTATTTACAATCATTGGTAGATATAAATACAATTGCTTAAAATTAAACTATTGCCAAAATCTGAGCAGCAATACAGCATTTGTAATTATAAACCAACACAGGTGATAGGGAATTAGATTTGACGTCTTGTGTGTGGTGGTCAGTCAATGTACTTCTTCCCAGGAGTCTTCATGCACACTCCATCACTACTTGCATGTATTGTCAAAAAAGGTGAGTTCAGCCAATTTTCAAAATAAAAAAATAATAAAAAAAAAAAACCTCTGACCATAACTCACCCTACATACTGGTCCGTATCACTTGAACATAACTCACCCTACATACTGGTCCGTATCACTTACCCTACATACTGGTCCGTATCACTTACCCTACATACTGGTCCGTATCACTCACCCTACATACTGGTCCGTATCACTTATGACTAGGTTTCTCTTCAGTTCTCTATCTGGTATGTTTGGTACACTGGAAGACATTCTTGTAGGGTCGTTCAAAAGGTTCTTTTCGATCTTAGGTCGACCATCATCCAAGTTGTTAGGAATGAATGCCAGTCCTAGTGCCCCCGGTGGTGCACTTGGTTTGGTGTTCTGGTTGTTGAGCCCAGTTCTGTCAGCATTATTGGCCACAGTAGGACCGTGGATCTGGGACTGGGAGTCAATGTTCTTCATCATTTCCTGCTCCTTCAGTTCCAGCAGCCTGTGCTCTTGTTCTTGCATCCACTTTGCTTCCGACGCCAGACGAAGGCAGCTGTCTTCCTCCTCCTGCTGTCTACGTCTCAACTCCTCCTCCTGGCGAAGTTTATCTTGCTGTCTCTCCAACTCTTCTTGAATTTTCCTCTACAATGGGATTTCAAGACTTTATTCAAGTATTTATGGTAAGATATTGCATTTTCAGGGTGAGAGGTTGGAAAGAGCATTATTAGTATTTTCATTTGTTAAACTAAAATCAAAATATTTAAATACTTGTCATGTGGAGCGATTATATAAATACACTTACCTCCTCTGCTTGTCGTTTGCGTTCAATTTCTGCATATTTCTTCGTTAGTTTTCCCTTAATTTGCTCAGCAACTGGAAAAGCTGATTTCACTTTCTACAAACAAACAAAAATCCTATATATTACTCAAGGAATCACCTGTTTTATGAATAAACCTTATATTTGAGGAGATATGTTTCTTTTTTATGCAATAAGCCAGAAATGTTAAGCCTCTGGTTAACAATGCAAACATAATTTTTAGCCTTGAAATTAAACCAATGTGTCCACAGGCAGACAGACTGGGAGATACCAGTGTTTCCACTATCCCCCTCCTACCTTCCAATTTATTTTGTCTCAAAGAGCATTTATGAAACTGAACAAAAGCTTAAGATTATTTTTACAAAGAAGAAAGATGTTTTCCAAAATAATTCAATTAATATTTCAATAATAAAAGGTTAGTTTAGAAGTTACCTGACGGACAGCCGATACATCTGTGGCCGGAGCACTTTTAAACTCTGGATGTTTTGGAAGCTTCTCAACAAACAATCTGGTTAAACAGAAAAAAAGAGTTATGAAATATTTTTCAAACAGGCAGTTTTTTTTATTATAAATTAGTAAAGTCAGACATGCCTTATCTGATTTTCAAAGAGAAGATAGAGTAAAGTTACATGAAACAGATTTGGTCACAGAGGTGGTACTAAACATGCTTTGATATGGATGAGTTAGCCCAACATATAGAGCCACAAACTATTTCCTTATCAGTATATAATGGAAATCATTTGAAAACCATAAATTGATCAATTTTCAATCAATAATCAGTTTTTTAGATTAAATTTCAATATCATGTTTTAAATTACATTTCGTCTCAATTGCGTGTTGTTTCAATGTTTCTGTATCCAAGAACTTAAATCTTACGATATAAACTTTGTGTAGAGGACAAATGCACTTTCTATATTCCCTTCCTCCTCATAGACTTTCGCCATTCGAATCATCTCCAGGCCAGATCTGAGGTAGCGCTTTGGTGGGATTGCGGTGTCCACATCAACCTGACATGCGTAATCACAAAGCTTGCGAACACGAGCTCCCGGGTCCCGGATATCAGAAAACAGTGATGCATCACTACCATGTGCTGCTAAAGCCATAGTTATTTGCTGCAATATAAAAAAAGAGAAAAATGTCATAAAATAGATTTGAGAAATATAGTTGTTCCATTGAAAATTGTGTAACCACTTTTCACCCCTATCTAACTTTAGTAGACAATACCATGCATTGATATATGGATGAGCCCATTATGGTCTACAGTGGTGAAAGGGTTAAGTCCCTAGGCCGGGTTTCCCTATTTCTTATCATAATGTTATATAAGTATGATAAGTTGGTTCTTATGAGTAGAAATTAAAATACAGAGCTATTTCATCACCTATGATCAACCCATGCCAATTTATATCCACTTCTTCTTTTATACACAATTTCTTGACCTCTGATGAACCATACAGGACTGTTATAACTGATTGTAAGGCTCAATCTATTTGGTAGACAAATGTATTAATTTAACCATAAGAAAGTGGGATTCAAATCTTAACTCTTCATGGATGCTCTAGATCTATCTATTAGATCTATCTTAATTGTCACGTGGCATTTATATACCCAAAATACTCTGATCTCCATCTACTCAGGATTACCAAAAGTATCTGTAATCTTGCTTAGGGACCACTTAATATGGATGGAGTTAGGTTGTCTGATATACATGATCCAGAGGTTTCCCAACTGGGATACAGATGTTTCAGCATCTTAGGTTTTTGTATAGTGCAAAAATGTTTCAGTACTCATCAGACTATTCCATGTTATTTGTAATGCTTTTAATTCCTGTTTTGAAACATTCTTTTACCGTAAGTATCTAAACTTCATAATGACAATAAGTTATAAACCTCTTTTAGGTATTGAATTTGTTTAAACTCCATATGGTTTAAAAGGATTTTTGAAGTGTCTTTTAAAGTTTGAAAATTAACTAATAGTTGTTTCTTTTATAGCATCCAGTGTAGATCTATATCCTGTTGCTCATATTGATTATTAAACCAGTTCTTACGTATACATTGATGGAGAACAACTTGAAATATACTTTAATGCTATTTAAATTCATAAATTATAAAAATTTACACATAGAACTTACCTATGCAATATCAAGTCCTCTATATATAGTTGTATTTATTTGATTAGCATGATGTCTGCAGAGCACAAGTTGATGTATTACACACTGTCAACACCTTCTGACTCAGATGGTGATGAAAGGGATACAATGCAAATTTTTAGACAGCCCACATGAATATTAGGTCAAATCTTCAAACACCTAGGGTGTCTATTACACACGTTGATATTTTCTGCTAATTAGACATAAAATGAAGTGTACATGCATTCGTCTTTACACAAAAAGCAACGAACTACGGCATGAATCGAAAATATGCTAGGGATTCACATAAATAAACACTGCCTTGTGATTGTGATAACTTCCTGGCCTCGAACTCAAAAAGTATACACTTCAAGTTTGGATTTGTGCAAGCCTCTTGTTTGCTCAAAAGATGATTGCGTTTGGATTAATAATGTTATCAACCCATAACGTGACTCCCTCGTCAATATTTTATAATTATCAATTATCATATAAACCTATTTTCAGTATGTGTTTAATCAAAACTCAACGAAATCATTCAAATAAACATATTCAGGAATATATGAATGTGTTCCATACGTTTATAATGAGGAATACATTTTGATAATATAGCCTATCACCGTTAATGGCATCGGTACGAAAGATATTCGGATTTCTGCGAATTTGATTGGCTGAAACAGGATAGGTCTTGACCTTGCGTTTGCTGATTTGCAAAGTTACAAATATCTGTGCCTGTGGATACCAACTGTCGGTAATAGGCTCTGTAACATTTACGTGATTATAACGAATTTCAACATTGAAGGTATGTATGGTGACATGCACACAGTATATGTTGGGGTTGAATATGTAATAAATATCAGCGTAACTAACGAAAATGTCCAGATATGTCTGAAAAAGTCGGTTGAATTCTGAGTCATGTTTACATCGGCGAGCTGACAGCGACAGTGCTGAATCAATGAAACCGCGAAAATATACAGCATCGTTTAATTTCTTGATATTCAATGTTTACATTCATTCAAAAAGTCTAATAGCTTTTGTCGTTATTTTTGATCGGTGTTTACTGTCAGAAATCGTCTTATTTGTTATATTGATTTTATCTCGACATTCTTTTTGCAGTTGTAATCATATATAGGCTGCAGTCACATTTTTATGATTGACACCAGTACAAACATGATTGTTTGATTTTAAAATATTTGTGTTGGGCATACACATTGGTATGAAAACAAGGTGTGTCACATAAAACAGAGGTTGGTTTCTAATAGGCCTACCTTAACACAGAAAACTACTGTGGCAATCTTGTGAGTTAAATGTCCATATATATATTTAATTATATTATACAGTAGGGATTTTAATAATATTTCACGTTGCATGTAGCTTACACAAAGTAGGCGGTTCATTTCAATACAGTTTCATATTACCCGATAATCATTCTTCTATTTTTTCATGAAAGTGTAAAAGATGTAGGGAATTTCCCTTTAGCTTAGCTGGAGAGCCAAGGATTGCTGGTTCGAGCCCCAGCGCCGGCACTATCTTTATCACTTTTCCTTGTCCTACTACAAATTGGTGCCGTTGACCCTCCCCGTTCAAGGTAGGAGAACCCTTGGCGGGGAGTCAAAGAACCTGGGTTGGTGTTTGAAAAAAGGGGGGAATAGTGTAAAAGATGTGGATTAATTAGGTTGCCTTACAAGCGTCAGCTGTAGGGAATTTCCCTTTAGCTCAGCGGTAGAGCATCGGGCTGGAGAGCCAAGGGTTGCGGGTTCGAGCCCCAGCGACGGCACTATCTTTATCACTTTTCCTCGTCCTACTACAAATGCATGAAGCCAGTGAAACATTTGTAGTAGGATTTTTTTACAGGGTTACGGTACTGGCTACAAATGAAACCCCAGTAATTATAAACAAACAGGAATTTACAAACATTGTAATACTATGCATGTTAAAGTCTTGAAGAGCTGTGTACTTAGCTTTCAACCACACAATTCATTCGTAGAACAGATGTCTCTAGAAAAACCTAATAATTTGGACATTTAGCTGATTATTTTGTCATTATGAGGGAAATTTGTAACAAAATAAACAACAAAACAGTTCAATTTACAAACGATGATTACCTTGTGTTAACATCAGTAATCACAATGACCTGTGGTGGACTTGCGCATCATTGAAATAATGCATGTTACCCATGAAAAATTATGAGCTTTTAGAAGAATATGTCATTAAATGCTATGTGGTGGACAAATGAAAGATATCAAGAAATTTTTAAAATAAGTTGGTTCCATCAATGTATCAGCTTATTTTCAATATCTTTCATGTTTCATGCAATTATTCACCCAAAGCTGCCTTGAAATTGACAGGTGGGCAACCAGACATGTCATACACAACTGTATATTTTTTGGACTGTCAGTTATTATTCTTTCAAATGGACTTTCATGTTGGTTTACTTTAAAAGCCATGTTTTTATCTCCAATCATGAATGTAAGAGTCAGTGCTGTGAAATGCAGATTTTTGCAAACTCCTTCTATCACAATGACTGCCAAGCTTTAGATTTAATTTGTTCACCATGAAAACTTAAACATATACCTGGTTGGTTCGAATATTCTTACCATGTAGGTAAGTGTGCAGTATGTACAATAAGGCTGCCAAGCAGGGGTCGACACTTAATAAACACTAGTCCACTAGTCCTGGACTAGTAGATTTCAGCAAGGACTATTAAATGAATCACCTAACCTAACTTGTCCTTTCGACTTGTGAAAAATAGGATTATAAAATAAGAATACTCCTTTTTAATAAAATTTAGAAAACTGCTTAAAATAAGATATATTGCCTGATAATTGTCAAAATTCATCATATTTTATGGCAGTAGTTATTTTATGACCACTACAGTCAATTACTTTGATGTTTCGTGCTGTAGATCGCGATGTTTCCTTAGGCCAAAAAAAAAAGTCTGTTTAGGGTTGCATGGGCAAAAAAACAAGGGTAGGTAGGTAAATCTCTTTTTTCTTTTTTTTTTTGTATATTTTTGGGTACCGTGTGGTCATGTGATTATGACCCTACTATTGTATGTAAAACATAGAATTACATAAACAAGGTTCATTTTGAGGCAAATTGTGCTCCATATGCTGACATTTAGCGCCAACACGGAGCTGGAAGCCATTTTGAAAGGCAATTGAGGAACCTTCTAAAATTCGAAAATCAGCGTTTTTTTCATATATTTTTTTCATCAAAAAGTTTTGGGTCGGGGGTAAAAAGCTAGGGTCGGTCGGTAACCCTAAACAGACATATTTTTTTTTGGCCTTATCAGGAAATCTTGGACTAGTTACACTGACGAAGGACTAGTAAATAATCTATTCAACTAGTCCTGTGGACTACCAAGCAAAAAAAGTTAGTGTCTAACCCTGCTTACCGAAGAGAACTGAAAGTTGGATCACCTGCTTAATGTGTTTGATGCTTAATGTTAGGTTTGGTTGCTCATTGGTTCTGTCAGAGTTAGTCTATATGGTAGCACATTTACTGTTTTAATATATCCCTTCCTCAGTATTTTATAGTGAGACACTGACGGTTATATCTCAACTATGTCACATTACACAGAAAACTGTGGCCGTTAATTTGATTACTCAGTACATCTTGACCTGTCCAAATGGTCAGACTATAACACTGATTACAGGTGTAAGTTAACAGGCGAGATAAGGTACCTGTACAGGTAATGTGTGTTACATGTTACCTGAGGCACATACACCTGTACACTCTTCTATCACCTACTTTACTTTAAATTAAAGCTGACATTGCAAGCTAAGAACAATGCATACATTTTCCCAAAAATAAAACCCCTGCATGTTGAGTAAAACAATAGACCTGCTGTACGCTGTGCCTGCTCGTTATCATAATAAGTCACTTACGTGCCCCTCCCCTGCCCCTCAGATTCAGGGTTTTCATGTGTGTCTTCTGCTCTGGGTGCATTGAAAAAAAAATTGTCAACTTCCACATTTCAACACAACTAACAATGAGCAGTGCCTCCTTAGCCCACTGTTTTCATTAGACCTAAGATGTTTTTAGGATGTTAAACCCAATTAAAAAATGAACAAAATTCCAAAAAATGCCATATCACTGGTACCCTAAAGCACAGATACATGTTAATTTTTCATGATCATTTAACCTCAATCTGATCATCAAAATGTAACTAGTAGATCCAAAGCCACATATGCTTGTGAATATTTCAACTTCCCTATAACTGATCATCATAATATATGCTAAAGAACCATTAAAACACATTCAAAACTAGAAAATGTCTGTAAGACATGAATGCCCCCTATATAGCAACCGTGACCTTGGCCTTGACCTTGGATCC
>JAUMHH010173580.1:0-15867 GCA_032359455.1 Chlamys rubida | reverse complement strand
TTTCCATATCACACCCAGTATCAACCCTCGACCAATATCAGCCCTCGGGCTGATATTGCAGTCTCGGGTTGATACTGAGTGTGATATGAAAAAAGACATGTATTATTCTCTATGTATTGTATAGAAGACTGGTGTATTTTTTTGTTTGTTTGGTAGGCTGGTCCCTGGGAGAACACCAGGAGTGGTCAAAGTACAGCAACTTTGAGGTGGCAGTCAGGGTGCCGATGATGGTTTATGTTCCTGGGGAAACCTGTCATAGTAACAACAGTGTCAACATATTCCCTTATATAAATCCACTGCGGGATGTTAAACCACAACAAAAGTCTACTCAAAATACACCAGCTTCAATCCATTTTAACATTAGCAACTATAAACCTGGGATTTCTGAACATCTAAGTTTGAATTATTCAACATTACAACGCTCCAAAGGATATTATAGTGATGCTATAGTTGAATTAGTAGATATTTTCCCTACAGTGACCGAACTAGCAGGAGTAAGTTCTGTTCCAAAGTGTCCGAACAAATATCCTTCAAGTGTTATGTTTTGTACTGAAGGTAAAAGTTTGGTACCACTTATAAAGTTTGTAACGTCAAACAAAAGTTCTCACAGAATCACATTGAACTCAACAGCTTTTAGTCAGTACCCGCGACCATCCAGGACCCCTTCTACAAACAGTGACGAGCCCAGTTATAACCAGACAACAATAATTGGCTACTCTCTCAGAACAGATGATTTTCGATATACAGAATGGGTCGGGTTCAACTCAAGCACCGGAATGTGTTACTGGGGGGATGTGTATGGCCAAGAACTGTACCAGCATGGAGGTGTGGAGGGCGACCGGGAGGACAGTAATCTGATAGGAGATACTCAGTTCATATCTGTGGTGAAACACTTGTCAGATATAATGCATACACATATATCACGTAGTGACTATTAACAATGAGCTTCATGACGTGATCCTTGTGTGATTTTCTTTTTATACTTCCATGGCAGACAGACATCTCCAGTCATCTGTTCTATGTGCAATATATTAACACAGGGACTATGCACAGCAGTTATGAAATGTTATTACTACATTTTATGATTTAGTTTATAATGGAACATTTTTAAAGAAATATGCAATTTATGTCTTGAAATATGGACTTGTAAGTTTCTTGTAAATTTTAAGGAAAAAAGAAAGATGACAGTCATCTTTCATTCTGCTTTATATAAGTAATACCGGTAAGTCAAAACATGTAACGTCCGGCAAATACAGGTGAATTATTGAATTGATTGGCCCTTCCACACCAAAACAAAAATATTCAAATATAATACATACGGCTTTGAGTTAATACACACTACTATGGCTTAGAGTTAATACACACTGGTATATAGACTATCTGTTTTTATCTGATCTGTGGTATTGGGTGTAGGATGAATGATTGTTCACTTAAAACAGTACTCCTATAACATAAGAGGCCGCTGGTCGGCCTTTTTTTATCGGATATGATTTTGCCGACCTCGAGGTTACACGGCGCCTACTAAAAGTATTTCGCTGTGTAAACCTCTAACACTGTTGGAGTATTAAAACAGATGATAATTATATCTCAGAACACTTGTGCCCCTGTGTTCATTACTACTGATGTCAAGTATAAATAAATCAAAACACATGATGTGAAGACTCAAAAGTATTGAATTTTATGTAAACAGTATTGTATTGTTTTACATATTAAATGTCTCAATGTTTGAAAAATATCAAATAAATATTATCTTTATATACAATTCAGACCAATCATGACAAAATGGACAAGACCTGTTTATATTTAAGACTGGTACAAAATATGACAACCAAATGAAAAGACAAATAATTTATCTACTCAAAAATGGGGCTTTACATAGTAATTCACAGGTAACAGGGTACAGTACTTCTAGCTGCGATATCGTAGCTTTCTGACGGGAGGCCGGGTATTAATATTAGTACTACAGTACTTCATGTATACCTTTCTTAAAAAAAATATTCAGTGACAAGGTCCAAGGTCGACAAGATCTTTCCTGTTGTAAAGAAAGGTCAAACACAACACAGCAATCCAAAATGAATATGAGGAGCTAAATGGTATCTTTGAATGTTGATACTGACCAGTCTGAGTCAGAACACTTGTTTGCACTGTAATGCATGCTTACAAGTTGGATTTGTTAAATGATGAGATGCTGAAAGAATTACATTTGATGAGGAATACTGGTATAATATATCATCATGGATGATGTATATAGATCTGTAAAGTTATGTCTAAAATACAATGAAAAACTTCTGTAATGGTCATTAGAAGTGTGTCTTTAAACTTGTATTTTTTCTTTATAATTAGTTATCAGATGTTCTTGTACTTGTTCAGTTTGACTTTCATTTTGAATGTTTTCATTTTCCAGGTAAAGGTACCCAAGGTAATACATTTGTATTGCCAATACACTATACTATTGTTTTATGAAATCCTCTATTTCCAAGACAGTAGTCGTAGACTAAAGGTATGACGTCGACAGCGGTGAGTTAAGATATAAAAACAAGTGATTTGTTATCACCTTGGTACATATGTAATGCCAACATAAAATTGTATGCCATCAATAAAACAAACTGCTAGGTAATATAAATTTTCGTCAGACTTGTTCTTAGCGTAAAATTGGACTGTCAAATCTAAATAAAAATATCAAACTTGGCAGTGAAATTCAGTTCAGCATGGTTTTAAATATGTCTGATTGCTTGTTCTTTAAAACCCTGTCCTGTTTATTCACCAGTCGTCTTCATCACTGCTGTCATCCCGACCACCTCCGCGAATTGATTTCTTCTGATGACCTAGAATGGTTGGTTTCTTTGTCGGTAGTCCTCCTGGTGGGGTCATAAGATCACCACTATAACTGATGATAGTGGCAACTCCTAAACGCCATTCCAACGCTTCTGTGGGGAAGTCATCTTTGCCTCCTAGATCATCAAAACCTACAATGTAGTCTGTGGTTTTACCGTCTTTGGCAATACACAAGGTTGGCAAAACAACTATTCTAAGTCGCTCTACTAAGAAAGGACACTTTTCAACATTGATTTTGATAAACCTGGTTTCTAAATGCTTTGGAGCTATAATTGCAAGATGCTTATCAATTATTTTGCACCTGAAGGTACTCTCTCTGTAGAAATGGCAAACAACTTGTTTGCTCTTTTTGCATGCATCAAAAAACTCCTTTTCGTTGGCAATTTCGTCATATTTGCCATGTCCTGCAGCAAGCCAATCCTGCTTCGTTGATTGTGCTTTCTTCATGCTTTCCATTCTCCTCCTACGAAGGTTCTCAAAATCATCGTCGTCCAGGTGTTCCATCTTGTGTAGCTCAGCATCTACCTGCTGTTCCATGACATTAGCTGCGTGAAGCAGCTGCTGCTCCATGGCGTTCTCTATGGCAGCATTCATCTTGATCAATGTGATGACAACCTGAAGCACCAATAGAAATAGGCTATATCAGACAACTGATAGCTTCTGTGTATACTACGGCTAAGTAGACCCAGACCAGGCAAACATTGATATTATGAAATATCAGGTGATTTTACTAATTTAACTATCTCACTATAGCTAAATACACCCAGAAACAAATGTATGCTTTTTTTTCAAACTATAAAAAATGAAATTCTGTGCTGCTTCCCTTACCTGTATTCAATTCATCTTAAACCATTAAAACCAAAGACATTTCCAATTCTTGTTTATTACTGGCAGATTTGATCAAATATAAATATTTACAAAGGTTTCATAAAAAAATATCCAGTCATATATATATTATAACAGGAGAAAGGCTGAAAATCTCCCTGATTTAGGTATCCATATATCTAGTGTTAGGACACACTGCACTGTCTTCTGTCAACGAGACTTTAATGAGACCAAATAGACTTGTTGGAACACTCGGGATCTTTCTACCCATGTAACGCCACTGAGAAGTGAGTCAGGGAATCTTTGCCTGCCAAAACTGTTTTTGGACCTTGAAATAAATTCAAAAGCTAAATTGGATGCATCGCTGTCGAATTTCTGTCTCGAGCAGAAGGGTACAAAAATATGAAAACTTGTCTCGTGTGATGCCTTATTGTCATGGTCTTCAAAAACCCTTAGATAAAGCTACAGTAGTACTTAGATACAGCTACAGTAGTACTTAGATAAATCTAGTACTTAGATAAATCTATAGTAGTACTTAGATAAATCTAGTGCTTAGATAAATCTACAGTAGTACTTAGATAATCTAGTGCTTAGATAATTTTAGAGGTTGCATCTACATTGATTACATTAAAGGATTTAAAGCTGATCAAAATATGTCAGTTTATAAAAGACTATATGTGTACATTTATAAATGTCACCGAAACAATATTCATTTTTAGGGTTTAATTTACATATTTTTATAGAAAAAATTATCAAGAATTATTTTGCTTTTATCATTTATGTATCTCGGACAATGTATGTCTGCAACGTGTGTGATGAAAAATTCCCAAGAACCACAAGGATAATTCCAGCATATACCCATTTATCTGGTTGTAAAGGTTATTGGCTGATTGCAGTCATTTCGTCCTTCGTCCCGGAAGACGATGCTATCATTTTTCAGTCTCGTTCATTTGCTTATTTCCATATTAAATGTACGAAAAGAAAATTAAATGACGTGGATTAAGAAGTACAGGAACGAAACGACAAAAGGACGAGAACGAAAAACATTCAATCTCGACGAAAGGACGAAATGGCACAAATTAGCCACATAAGTTTACTTTATTGTTGGATCAGTATTTATGTAGTTATGTATTAACTGAATGATATATATATATCATGTAAGTATTCGGACAAACTAGTATCACATCAATGGCGATAATAGTATAACAATATTTTTCAGTTATAACGGTTTATTTTTATTTTATAAAATAGGTTAATATTAAAAGTGTAAATATAGAAACATAAACAAATGATATAAACGATTTTAATTAAATGACATTGTAAATTACTTATATACATTGACAGGTAGTTCTGTATTTTATGTAGAGAATATTTATAAACAATTGTGCAAAAATAAATACAGAAAAGCAGAAAACTGTTCATCAAACGCAAACACGCATACCATGTATAAAATCATGGATTTGTAATATTAACTGTAGAAAATAAAAAAATAAAAACATACCTGTGTAAATAATATATTACGTGTAGCTGTAGATTAACTTCCTGCAGTAAATCGCAGTAGTAATTGTCGAGTTCAGATCAACCTGTCGAGATAGACAAGGTGTTCTACTTCTATAAGTAAAAGTTAACTTATCCACCTGTCGAGATAGACAAGGTGTTCTACTTCTATAAGTAAAAGTTAACTTATCCACCTGTCGAGATAGACAAGGTGTTCTACTTCTATAAGTAAAAGTTAACTTATCTACCTGTCGAGATAGACAAGGTGTTCTACTTCTATAAGTAAAAGTTAACATGAACTACGCATGATATGCCACACAATAACATTGACTACGCCAAGTATGAATATAGCTCTAAGAGTTTTAGTTTCTTCGTAATAAGGCGTACAGACAGATCCCAAATGCAGCTGATGTCACTACACCGCGTACCAAATGGCGTCTCTCCCATGTTTGGATATTGGTTCGAACCCACTCCTCACCTATAATTGAAAGCAAGCAATGAAAAGAACACAATACTGTATAACTTGTTATATATGAGTATACCTTATGTCACGATATAAAGTTAACAAACTCTATCCATCTATACGTGGTACAATTTGCTCGGCTGTCTGATGCACGTGAACCCGTGACAGTTAACAAGATGTACATACATTCACTTTGTTATAACCATGATCTATTGGATCTACAAAAATCGCGTATCAAGCGATATCGTATAGCGATTATTAAAAAATCATGTTCTATTCTCCTCCACGTATTCAGCTACAATAAATATGCAATACAGTTCTTTCACTATCTTCGTAATGACGCTCTGCCATTATCATACATATTATACATTTTTTTGTATGTTACGTCAAATATAAGAAGGCTAAAAGCCCACGTACAAATCTGTTGTCGCATTGACGCTATGATTTCAACTAGTCATTTGCATCTTACAAAATAAATACTGGCAAATATTGCATACGTAAAATATGTATTGCGAAATTCAAACAATTTCGACCATGAGGTCCTTTTCGCATTCTGATTGGGTTTTTTGCTTTCATTAACCTTTGTCTCCGTCGAAGGTCATTATAGTGTAATTATTGATTCCGAATTGCAACCAGGACAATGCTTTATTTTCTCGGGCGCAAATGAAAGCAAGCGAGAAAGCTTGCTTCAGATCCGTAAATTCTACAACTTTAATCGGAATTTTCATTGCATTGCCCAAACCTAGATATGATCAAGCCATTCTGTTACCTCTCTGCTCTATGACATCGTCCTTGAGGAGTTTGTTCATGTCAGGAATCATTACAAATATTGTGAATGGAATGACGGATAACATGGCTCCTGATCCGGCCAACCAATACCATCTGTTATCCGTATCATCAAGGTAACCAACTGCACTTCCGGTCACTATGCTGGCCATCGCAAGTTTGGGCTGTTGGAACAATTAAACGAATTTATATCGCGGAAAAGATATTTTAGTAA
Organism: Chlamys rubida; assembly: GCA_032359455.1. NCBI lineage: Eukaryota > Metazoa > Mollusca > Bivalvia > Pectinida > Pectinidae > Chlamys > Chlamys rubida. The sequence continues at coordinate 9,247 of JAUMHH010173580.1, read as the reverse complement.
ACCTTGTCGATTTCTACTCTTACTAGTATATAGAATATTCTATTGTCTATTGTTTAGATTGAAATGAAAACATTTTGTAAATCATTCATTTCTGTTTAAAAAACGCAAGTTTTACATATACGTTGTCTACTTAACTTATGAAAAATACAATTGTCAGTTTATTAAATCATATGCACGTGTATTCATGTATGCACAGAATTGCGTCAAGCTGTTAAGTTTGAAATAAACAGAGTTCTATTAGTTTCGTTTGAATGAATTTCTTAAACCGTACAAAAACTTTTGTTTGTCGTCTACACAATCATATTGTAAGTTGAGAGGCGTTTTGAAACTAACAGCAACTCCCACGACTACATTTGGAGTCATAGCACTCGCATGAGATTTTTGTTGAGTGATGCTGAGCAGAAGTGGCTGTTTACATTATTAAATAGTTTTACTCGAGTCTTTAAATAAAAAATAGAAATTTCCGAACTACATGGTCAATAGTTGTAGTCTAAATACTCCATTCCAGACTCTGACTCAAAATGTAGCTAACTTAACGAATACGGTTTCATAAAAATCTTATCAACCCACCTCGCTGTCCCTCTCATTTTTGTTTTAATTTCTCTTTCCAACATAATGTTACTTTTTACATAGCTCCGAGCCGATGTGCTATATTCGGTATGAAATTTCATTATGCTATCACCTTTTCCCCAACCGTTTTGTCCACCCATCATGTGTAAAATGACAATGTTTACTTTACCATAACGCCCTATAGAGGAGAGCAATTAATATAGGTTTATAGCTTTTTTTCTGATCCTCGTTATACTAAATGTATGCTTGAAAATGCTAACTGTGTAAATGGTTGAAATGAAAAATATTTTTTTAACTACTTATAAACGATCGTGGAATCGAACCACGGTCGCAATGGTGAAAGGCGATTGAGTTATCCATTGCGCCATCTGACCACCCTAATATGTTTAATCAATTACCAACATGTGGTACAAAGATCTGCTTCCTGTAGCGTTGAGCGTCCAGGTTACTGTCGACGACCACAAGGTCCTAAATCTTTCACCACCCTTACGATTCACCCACTGCCATCTGAGCGACAGAGTAGATATTGGAACTCATCAGTTAATAAAACTTGTTGTCACTGTCGTAGAGACGTCCGTTAATGCCATTGTGCCCACGTTGAGTGCCTTTGGATATGGCGTCGGGTCAATCGAGTTACCCGATATGGTCGGAGAGAACGTAGTGCTACCTCGGCCATCCGACGGATTACAGGACTAATGCGACGGTGATTGGGGGTATTGGAAGCAGTATTTGACGTTATAGCTGTCTGATTACGCCAATTATGAAAGCAGATATACATGTCTTGTCTACGTGACGTAATGCGTGACCTCCCACGTGCGGCTGTCGAATTGGTGGCTGTAAACCTGCTCTAAAGCCTGAAGTTGGTTTTTCTGGCCACACTAAAACGCCGGGCGACTTCAGCGAACCTATAACTCCACACTCACAGTATCATGCCCTTTCACGGCTAACTTCATCAAGCTGTGGCATAACTGATTAAGCTTGGACACCAAAACATGTTTTCCCCTGTTTTAACTAATACGGTGTCCCGATAGAAAGAAAACAACGAGCCCTTTACATTTTGTATACACAGTATATGCGCACAGTGCTACGCGTCACTGAATTTTGTAGACTTTTACTTTACTAATCTCAAGCCAATACACGGGTACAATATTACAAAGCAATAACTCTAGTTTATTTCAGATGTTATGAACATGCCATATTTTCAATAATGAAACGTGTTTTTTGGGTTTTTGTTTTGTGTGTTGTGTGGGTGGTGGTGGTGGTGGTGGTGTGGTGGTGTGTGTGTGTGTGGTTGTGTGTGTGTGTGTGTGTGTGTGTGGGGCAGTATATTTACAGGCTTGCTATGACGGGTATACTATTATATTGAGAGAGTTTTGCATTTATACTTAGAGCAAATAACAATTTAAGATCTTTTAATAGTGTTTTACACTACATACATTAAGCAGGCGAATTTACCATATACTTGGACCCGCCGAGGATGTGGTACTTCCAGCCCACCCGCATTGCCGCTGTATCTTCAATCTTCATCAAGGCTGGCATGGTGAATACGGTACTACCAATAGCACCACCAGCAAACATGCCGGCGAAAGCCGTGGTCGCCACACTACAAATATCGCCAACCATTCCCTTCTCCATATTGTCGCTAGAACATGTGTCTGCTTGACCGTGAAATGAGCTACACAAAGGTCGAGGTCAGTTTACATTGCCACGTGTTCATGTTTACACTGCTATGGTAAATAAACAGTCTACCCACCGTTGGGTTGTTTGCTCTACCGACAAGAAATTTAAAGCCAACTATTTTGATCCTGTCGTTTTCTTCTAAGATAGATATAGTTGTTATTTGTAAAAGGTTTTGAATACATTTTTATTTTTTAATATTTTTTTGCGGTTACAATCAATATCAAGTTCTTTGATGGAATGACAAAAATGTTCATTCTATTCTTTAAATTTCTTAGTATTTGAATTACAATAGGCAATATTGAAAATAACTAAATAATGCCCTTTTCGCAAATTGTTCAACCTTCTTAGCAAGCAGGTTTTATTTTGTGTTGTTCCCGTGACTTACTTCTGTTAAAGTACAACTAATATATTCCCTGGATCATCTTGACACAGGTGTTAATATAAATACTTGTGATCCAAACATCAAAGTATAGTCTCTCGTGGTACCAGGTCTTAGGTTCAGCTGTTGTTACTCCCTTCACCCCTTGTCACCCATCGCGCGTGGTCATTGAATACATTAATTTCATGTACCATTAAATTTTAAGAAGCACTGACAGCATTAAAATAGAAACGTTTTATTAAAATATTTTTCTTGCAAAAGTATGAACTACAGCAGTAAATATATAAAACGCATTATTCGCACAATAGTAGACGAAAACGTCATTAATCTGATGAAATAAAACAAAAAGAATTTCTACAAAATCAGAAAAAATGCCCATATTTAATGAAGTACCATTTAAATGGATGGTCCAGAAAGTACTAACATATCTATACTCAAACAGATATTAAGAAAGTTCATGAGTTCTTGTGTAATGATACTTTACCCCGACATTCCTTAGAGATACACTCATTCTCAACTATAATAATGGCCGTCATAATCATACCTATAGCTCCATGATACACATACGGAAAACAATTAACATTTCAAGATATATGCTACTAAACACATTATAAATGTGATCTGCATTAGAGTTTTTTCCTAAAGAGTACACCTTTAACCCTTTCACCCCTATGTAACTTTAGTAGACTCGACCATGCATTGATTCAGTTGAGTCCATTATGGTCTAAGGTGGTGAAAGGGTTAATATACATAATGTAACAATTTAGCACTGAGCGATTGCAGTACCTACTTTTTGTTTCCTTTTAAAAGAATCATCAATGAATTAAACTAGATATACACATGTATGTATTTTATTTACTTGACAGGTTACTCATTTGAAGCAGAAGATGCATGGCGGGGAAAGGTAACATATATCTCAAAATTGAAAATGAATATTAATCTGAACGTAATACCTCAATTGATCATTTTGCTATTACTTGCAATTTGTTAATCAATTTTGATGTTTTAGACCATACTTTTTCTTCATTAACGTTAAAATCAGTTTTGCCAATAGATATAGATAAATATCAAAAAAACATCAAGGGGGACTTAACACCGTAAAAGGGGGAAAATAATATGAATTTACAATATCAAATTAATTAATTAATATCAATTACTATCATTTATTTTTTAAAGATAGTCAGGGAAATATCAACTCTTGTAAAAAGATAATTTTCTGAAAACGGGTCAAATTGACATTCCCTTGTAATTTGAAATCTTCAGTTTTTCGACACATTTTTTTTGAAGATTCGAAAGATATGATTTGCATTACTCATCATCAAAAACAAACAGAAACAAATTTTGTGAGTAAAAAGAAGTGCAAGAAAATCAAAGAGTTTCCTGAGTTATCCCGTTCAGACAGTCGTATACTTTTCATTCACACTGATATACACATATTTACTATGAAAGATACATACAATTATAAAGATTTTCTCGTTTGAACAAGCACTAATACACATTAAACATCAACACAACGATACAATAACACATTCTTAGTGGTCCTGAGTTGTGTGATAGCACTACTTCCTGTTGTACAAGGCATACAAAAAGATCCCAAATCCAACTGTTGATGCCATGCTGCGAACGAAGTGGCGTTTGTCCCACGTGTTGATATTATCTCGTACCCAGTCTGCACCTACAACAAACACAACGTAAATGACTAAATTGAGGTATGTATGTATGTATGTATGTATGTATGCATTACAAAATACATTATTTTAACGAAGCATTCACTTTATATATAACCTGATTTTTATAACAGCATTATTTTATTACATACATAAAAATAAACACACACACATTCTGTTTAGCCATAACTTCATGCTCAACAGAAATAAAAACAAAAATTCTTCATTGGAATCGAAAACACTAAGCCAAAGAAAAGTTTGATCTAGTTATCTAACCTAATTATAGGCATTTCTTGATTTTTTGAAAATGTGTTACCAATCTAATTCATAGCTCATATTAGTTGGCGATCAGTTTGAATCCCATTACACATATATTTTAGTTAAGTTAAATTATCAAAACAAAACCACCAGTTCATTTTTTATTTATTAATCATTCTGTTGGGTTTCATTGTTCAGATCCATTTCACATACCAACATGTTAAGCTATAGCCTTTCACGTGGAAAGTTTCGGAAATGCATGTCTTTATCTATACACAAATTACATGTATGCAACACCACCACGGAGAAATATTACGTAAGCAATTAATAAGGAAACTGAAAACAAAATTATTTTAAAAAAACTAAATTATACTATAGGTGATCAACTTGACCTAGTTATTTATAAATGTACATTAAATTAAAATGGATGTTTGACATAAGGATACAAAACCCGAGTTTCCTCGGTCGGCCAAAACAACAGAAGTTCAGTTTACAGAGACATCTGTGTAAAATATTGAAAGTCTGGCGTATCGGCCTAAGAAACACGGACAATTTACAATCAGAAATTTAGTACAATTAAAAGAACTTTGTTGAATGTCTAAAGATCATACGTAGCCTACATTAAACGTGTAATGAAATGTACCAGTGCTAGTGTTTCATTTTTAAATACATTATGTATCACGATCTATTGTAATGAGTGTATTGTAATACACTGAAATTCTGATACAGCGAATACCATAATTACCTCTCACTTCTATGACGTCATCTTTAAGTAGTTTGTGGATGTCAGATAGCATAACTGCTTTTGTGTAGGGCAAAATGAAAGCCATGCATCCAGCACCGGCAAGCCAGTAATACCGGGTATCCGTATTGTCAAGGTAACAGGCCACACCTCCAGATAACATACTACCCAATGCGAGACAGGGCTGCATGTGACAAAAAATATAAAAACAACTTATTAATTAATTTAATTCTTTAAACAATTTTAAAACATAAAATAATGTATTAGATTGAATAATTAGGTAGTCCAACATAAGACAGTGATTAAGTAGTCTGAGTAATGATATGGTTCGAAATTGGGCTTAAACACCGACACTGTACATAATTTTAAATATTAATATACAGAGGTTACGTTATATCCTTTTTACTTTGTTTTATTATTTTAATTTACGTTTTCAATAATTTCCTTGACTGAGTTTGATATCCTAATGGGATAAACGTTGTCATTCTAAGAACTGTACATTATTTCTGCTGGTAATATTTATATAAGTATCTGTGTGTCTATCACTCATATAGCACTACTACATGTAATTCCCACATAGGGTGCTCATTGTTGTAAACATATTTGGCATAATTACGGCATCATTGTACACAAATGTGGATAATGCCCTTGCTGTGTGCCAAGTTTGATCAAAAATAAAATAGGACAATTAACATAGACAGTTATTGGGAAATGGCTTAGCGTAGGAGACTTATAATCATGACATGTACTTGTAATTGAGACATGCTTCCTAACGATGCATGACTCGAATCCATTTATTTTGCTCACAACAGACATGCTAAAACTTAATTCGTTATACACAGTTTATCGATTTGTGGTTTTAGATTTTTACATATGTAGTTCTCTCAATGCATATCAAAAGATCCCAATAGATTGAATTTCATATAAAGGCTTCAAGGTTCTACTGTACAATGATCATCAGTCAATTTGTGACTCCTTTAAATCCTTACGATTCAGACGTATTAGTTATTGTAAACAGACAGTATCATATAGAAGATTGTTTTTTAAATCCATAGAATATGTATCATTGGCTGAAAGTTCATTTAAAGCCTCCCTGCATTCATTGCAATACCATGTAGATCATTTTAAATTTCATCAAAAATTCATATCATTCGGTTTAATCCGTAATAGTTACTCAAATAATGTTAGAAATGTTGCTTTAAACGAGTTCCTCTTCACAATTTAATGAATCAGTAATCAAACATTAACACCTGGTCTTATTCTTCCTGTATTTTTTCAAGGGTCTCCATATAAATATTTCCTTTGTTCAGATCTTGCCTGTTTTTACCGATATTGAGTTCAATTTACGGTTTTATTACCACATCTTGTGGATGTGTTATGTTCAGTACTTCAGTTTTAATACTGCGTCTGGTATAAAAAAAACTTTGGTTGGTTACAAACGAATGTTGGTCTAGAATACCCACGCTACCTTTGACCCTTGCAAATTGATTTTGGATTAACACAACGTTTTTATCTAACTACCCTACATAGATAACAGGAATGGAGTGGTGTCCCCGAACAAAATCTAGGTCTCTGACCGTTGGTCCTTTCCGCCTGACCATAGCGTTGTTCGCCAAATCTGTACATCTATAGCTCAATCGGTTTAAAGAGTTGCATTTCAGAAGAAAATATTGAAGACATCGTTAACATAATTATCGTATTTGTGGGATATGACGTTTTCCCGATATCAAACATGAATATTCATCCTTATACCCCTATTCATATGTGAAGGGGGTATTTAACAGCATCTTGTTATAGTTTTATAGGAGGTAAACAAGTTAAACAGTCTTATTAGAATTACATGTATATATATAAAGATTGAGCATATACTTTTCTTGTAATTTTTTATTGATTAAACCATTAGATGTCCCACAACTCTAGGTCAAATGCCGTTCCGGTTCGCCTGCGCGAATAATATATACATGTAAACAAACACAGCGAGACGAGAGTGTGTCAACATTATAACTATATGTACACATACACTTCTGAAACCTGAATACAAAAGCATGAAATTTTACAGCGTTAACCTCATACGTGCCTGGCTCATGTACTCACCATCATTTTTGCTCCGAGGAGAAAATGGTGTTTCCATCCCACCCGTAACGCTGACGTATCTTCTATCTTCATTAAAGCTGGCATTGTAGTGAAGTTACTGCCCAGGGCACTGCCAGCGAACAGGCCGGAAAATGCTGTCGCCGACACCTTACAGATTTCACCAACCATTTCTTTCTCCATGTTGTTAACGCTGTGTTGTTAGACTGTGTACGTGAGCAAGGCAGTGTAAAGACTTATATATATTGCAGCATATGGGGAAGGAAGGTCAAGGTAGCATATATGGTAGCACGTGTGTGTACTATCAATTTAATGGGGAACGTCTGAAATATCTAAGATCATTTCATCATTATTGATGATTAATAGATGACTTTATGCTACATAAGACATTTAACAAGCACTAAACCAGTCGCAAGTTTATGAAAGGGCAGTAATTGATCATGTCGGCCATTTGTATTTACTAAGGTCGGAAGCTAGTACACGCGTTAGAGCATGATAGTTAAAGCGTAGTCAGCTTTGTGTAACAGATTCGTTCCCTACTGTAGTTGTTTTTGTTATTTTTTTGTTCATGATTTTATTGTTGTTGTTGTTGTTGTTGTTGTTGTTGTTGTTGATGTTCTTCATGAAAACATCACAAACCTCATCCTCGATATAACAATACTTTCTCAGCACAGTACATATGTAGTATATTTGAGATTGAAACTCTACGATGTCATATTATGCACAAAACCCTGAGCGAAAAACCCGGAGAATCCTCAAGCTCTGGAGTGTTTTGTACCTGTTTTGACCTCTTTATGAACACTTTTTTGTTTTGTGTTAGACAATTTCATATTTGAACTGAAGTCATTCATTTAAACTACATTGTATGTTTATTTTGATGAAAATGTATATGTTCCTTCAATGCTAGGCGGTAATTCACCTATATCACTCAAACCAACAAATATTCCTAACGAATGTTTGGAAGGAAAGATTTGCAACTATGGAGAACAAACCTTTTGTTAATAATGATATTATGATTTATTTCTACAATGTCAAGTATATCGCACAAAATATGTCCAGTGTATACAAATCTAACTGTTTGTTCTTTTAACATTACAAAATGGACTCAACGAACCGTATCAACAGAGTGAGCTTACAACTTCATTAGAATAAAATAGCCAGTTAATATTATATAGAGTTGTAACAATGCAATGACCATTATTTTCGGAAAACTATTAAAGTTGCAAGTGCATCTAAATTTATTTTAGTATTGTAGATAAGAAATGATATAATATATTGCAGTTTATATGATATTTTTCCTATTTAGTTATGACGTCGCTGTACATTTCCTATTCCTGTTAACAGAGAAATTGTCTTTATCTAATACGATATGCAATCAAAAGGAATCAGCTGTGACGTGATGCCTGGTAGTAATTTCATTTGAATGTTAAAATCACGAAAGTGTGCTTACGATCTTTACAATCACTTTTCCTTAGTCACAAGTAACATAATTGATAGGGAAAATATTGTATAATGAGATTTCAACATGAAAGTTTAAACAATATACATGTATGAACTCTCAAAATGTGTATATCCCCGCACTTTAAAACATAATATTATGATGAAATGGTCAGGTTGTACAAAAGATGTTACATTTTGAATCATAACGATTTATGAATACACGTTTATAACTTTCAGTGGAAAGAAAATAATTTCAATGACAATCCAACCATCTCCGTTAACGTTCTCAATAGAAAATCTAGATTCTATTAATCCCATTGAGTGATCCAGTGACCTTCAGTCTCAGTAGACAATCCAGCGCTTTCCGTCCAAGTAGATAATCGAGCCACCGTCTTTCCATGTCGATTACCCAGCCACCTT
>JAUMHH010173569.1:0-15869 GCA_032359455.1 Chlamys rubida | reverse complement strand
GGTCGGGACTGATCCATTCTGAAGACGAGGCCTTCCATCTCATTCAGCGCCGCTTGATTTCAATGGTGGCGTCCTGGCTGTTGGTTCTTCTGTAGATCTCCTCACTGGAGGTCTTCATTGGCAAGAAGATGCGACAGATTCTCCTAAGGCAACCATTGTGGAATACACTGATCTTATTCATGTCGCTCTTGTTTACTCTCCAGCACTCTGAGCCATACAGCACAATTGGCTTCACATAGCTGGAGTAAAATCTGAGCTTTGTTGTGGTGCTGTATTGCCTTGATTTCCAGATTGGCTTGAGTCTGGCAAAGGAACCTTTGGCTTTGCTGAGTCTGGCTTGTTTGTCCTTTTGTACTGCATTGTCCTTCCTAATGACACTTCCAAGGTATCTGAACTCACTGGCCTTTTTGAGAAGGGCGTCGTTTAAAGTGATGGAAATTTCGTCCGTACTGTTGGCGCTTAGGACTTTGGTCTTGGAAGAGCTGATGGTAAGGCCCACATTGTTGGCAAAGTTGCTCAACCTATCAGGTTTCTGCTGAATGTGAGTTGGCGTGGTGGACAGCACAGCAAGGTCAACAGCGAAGTCGATGTCTTCAAGCTGGAAACACGGGGTCAACTGGATACCTCTGGGCCTGTCGCAGGTGTTCTTCATCACCCAGTCGATGGTGACCAGGAAGATAATCCCTGTCGCGCGCCAGACATCACAATAAACCATTCTGACTATGACTATGACTCTGCATTTAAACTTCTGGTAGAAGAGTCGTGTCAGTGTGACCATCTTGGGAGGGATACCTTTGTTGTCTAGGATCTTCCATAGGGTCTCTCGATGCACACTATCGAAATCTTTCTGGAAGTCGATGAAGTTGATGTACATAGAGGCTTTCCACTCTATACATTGCTCTATGATGTTCATCAATGTGAAGATCTGGTCAATGCACCCTCTACTTTTTCTGAAGCCAGCCTGTTCCTGTCTAAGTGTGTTGTATATGGCCTTGTTGATTCTGTTAAGGAGAACTCTGCAAAAGAATTTTGATGGAACTGAGAGGAGCGTAATGCCTCGCCAGTTGTCGCAGTTCTGAAAGTCACCTTTCTTGAGCAGCTTGATAATCAGTCCTTTGGTCCAATCATCAGGTACAATTTCCTCTTCCCACATGTGCCTGAGGAGGTCAGACAGCACCTTACTTGAGGTGTCGACGTCGGCCTTCAGCATTTCAGTCGTTACCTGCTGCTTTCCCGTTCTTCATCATTTTGATGGCATCTCTGACTTCAGCCTCGGTTGGCGGGCATGTATCGATTCTATTGGTTCGGTGACAGTTGGGGGATCAGGTGGGTCAGCTTGGTCCGGTCAGTTCAATACCTCCTGGAAGTGCTGTACCCATCTTGCTGCTTGCTCCCTCCTGTTCAGAGGAAAGGTTGTTGTCTTTGACTGGCATGGAGCGGTTTGCTGATGTACCAGTAAGCTGCTTGGTTATCTTGTACACCACGCGCATCTCTCTTCTTTGTGCTGCCTGCTCCGCCCAGCTTGTAGCTAGCTCCTCCACGTAGGCTCGCTTGTCCTTCCCGGCGCTTCTCTTGACCTCTTTGTCCTTAGCTTTGTATGCTTCCTCGGTTCTGATGTGAGATCTTGGGGACTTGGTGGCCAGCATCTTACCTTTCAGGACCTTTCGCTCTTCTATCTTCTGTCATGTTCTAGATGTTATCCACTCTTTTTCTGTTTTTTTACTGTACCACTTACATGTACAACTTAACCAACTAAAATTGTAAACCGATAAATGTTGTCTGCAGTTTAATTGTCGCTTATTTTCGCCCTCCGTAATGAGGTCCAATTTATTATACAGCGAACATTTGTAAACAATATAATATGCAAAGATATTAAATGCTTAGGACGAATTAAATATTAGGCGAACATAGATTTTACCGTCCAAACTTTGACTGGGCGAACATTTCTCGGGGTATAGTAGTATTAAACTACCTTCACCTGTAATTTTAATATGTCTGCTCTTACATATGTTATGTCTAATTCATTAAAACTTACAAGAACTGTTTTTAATATAAGTATTAAAATGTACCTACATGTACAGCTGTAATTTTGAATATGTCATCCCTACAAATGCTGTTATACAGAAAACGTCAGTGGTAACAATACATAAGATACTTCTTGTCTAAATCATGTTATCAGTTATATCGCAATAAACAATTGTCCTGTATTCTTTGTGACACCTTATAGCTGTTACATGGAATATATATAAATAGAACTTTGTATATTTAAACTTAATTAATGCTGTCGAATCCGATAATTGATCAATTTATTATTTGTAACATAAAAATACGCTGATGAGTGGATACTATTTACACAGTGTCTTCTATAATAAGGGATATATAATTAATGTCTTTGTTCAACATGCGTCAATAGGATCACAAACACGTGTATAATATATATCAATAGGCGGGATACTAAATTTTATTATGACAAGTCTGATAGCTTTATTTCACATGTATGACGCGTGTTTGTTAGATCGTAAATACTTCCCTTTGTTTTAAAATATTGACGTCATTTGTTAATGTATAATAATTAATTAATTATAATTTGAACGGATATTCATTTTGATAACGGATGGTAAACATCACGAATAGTGGCTGACGGTATACAGAAACGAATTCACTTAGTTGAACAAGTTATAATACGAAATGTCTGTTATGGCATGGATTGGCGAAATGCATACATATTTGTACTCAAAATTTAAATCGTTCAAAGCCATTCAAAAATAGGATAATGATCACATTCAAATACTTTCGTTCAGTTGCCTATTGACATTTTCAAAACCAAAATCGGCAATACTGATATCATAAAGAAAAATTGAGACGACGCGAATGAAGACAATTACAGAACGCGTACGAGTTTAAAAACGAGAAATATGTATTGATAGAAAATTGCATTTCTCAAAGAAATGTATGAAAAATTGACAGGATTTCCGTACTTTCCATTAATAGAATAGCAAAATCTTAATCAACTGATACTTACTTTCCTCTAGATGTTGTAAAAATAACATCTCAGAAATTAAATAAATCTGTAGCTATTGTTTAGATAAACGTTCAGAAGTAAGAATGTCATTGCCATGGAGCACCTTTCATTTATCCGAATTCCATATTTACGCCAACCTTGCAACATACACTAAGGCATCAACTTAACAAGTTTAAAGCAAAACAAGTTGAATGGATTGAATACATGTATACCCATTAAAAAAAGGGCAAAACCTTGTGTCTAACGTACTAATTACTAAACACATGGCTTCAATATTTTGCTCAACTCATTAATGTTGTTTGGGCAGTAATATTTTGGTCAGAGTTAAAGAAATGACAATTATGATTGTTTTAAACTATTTTCAACATGTATGAAGGAATTCGGGTAATAATTATTTACATAAAATCCGGATCCCAAGTTTCTACGTTCAAATTCAGAGATCATGTTTGAATTTATGACTTAAGTAATAATTGAAGTAACTTACACTACAAGAAGGGAGAACAATTTCATGGTAATATGCGGGGTTAATGTTTCGTTTATTTTTCAACCAGGATGGAACAAAAATGAAAACCAAATGTAAGCGCTATACATTATCACCGAGAAGTATATCCCTTGTATGTGTATATACTTGACAGACATTGTTAACAGTTGTCACCAGACTTGTATACAGTGGTATAGAGATGTGATGCAGTGTATAACCCGTGAAGTGTGAAGTGTTCGCTAACGAGATGTGCGTATTTCGTGTTGTGCTGTCATGTCCTGCTCCTATACCGACTCCTGTGGTAACACACCGTGTGCCAGGTATATTGAGGTCAAGTGTTATTTATGCTGATTCGGTACTGAAATAAGTGCAACCGACCGCGACACGTGAGACTGACCACAACACACGATCGCAATATTGTTATCAATCTATTTACATAATATATTCATGGACTGCGGAAGACCACAAAATCTCTCCTTTTCCTAATGAATACTTCAGAATACTGGTATATAGTTTATTTTCATTTTTATCTAATTTATTTCACACCAGAACAAATTGATTTCATATCTGACACTATGTTTTTACCAAGGGTCGACCTCAAATGAACAAAATCATAGAATTATTTTAAGACACTGTTGAGGATCAGAACAAGTTTCTCCAGACAGACAATATATAACCCGTCCTGACGAATATACAAAAACTGTACCAGGGTACAAATGATGCTGAAATCTACAGATGTCAAGGCTGACCGGAGCAAGAATGTGTTCATTGTTAATAGTATATGCAGGTACTTCTAAATCATATTAAAATATTAACTAAAATATGAATTAAGGAGCAAGGTATGCAAACTGTAAGATGATAAATTAGGTGGCGTATAGCTATCATTGTCTTGAAAATCTACTGTAATTTAAACTTTGTTAGCATAAAATTGTTTTGGTAGCTATGTGTACAAAGCTACAAGTAATATTATTTTTTTTCCAAGGTTTAAATTGGATTTCATTCCCACAGCATCTTTTGGGAGGGATGCCGTGGTGGGTGAGCCCCGGGTTCATCTCTCTTACATCATCTAACCTCACACAGGAGGCCTATTCTCCTTCATTCACTCTTCTCTTTCATTTCTTCTCTCAAACTACCAATCATTCACTCTTTCATTCTCATTCATTCCAATAATAATAATATTTGATTTGATCACAATGATATATTAAATTACAGAAATCATTCCTTCTATTCATATTAAAATATTAACGTACATTCATATTTATTAATTGATTTATATGCTAGAAATCCTGTTTTATTGATTTGGGATTGCTATATTTTCCTCAAATCTAGACAAGATAAACATAATTTATGTTACTGAAAGTAGTATTGTTATTGTTTTACTATCATAGTGTCAATGTAAGAATGATTTATTTCGCACAGCTAAGTACCCTTTCTCCAAGGTCGTTAAGCGACGAATAACCATTTGTTAGGCGGTGACATTCACACTTGCCCAGGACAATGTACTATCCGAAACGTCCATTTAATATCCGTGCCGGTCAAGTGTTACGCCTAAGTGATCGTAGGCGACATACAACATATGAATTAATCTGAAGAAACTGAGTCAGCATATATCATTATGGTGCAAACATTATTACAATGTGTAACCTGCCAGGCTTGAACCCTGTATAATCCCAATCTCTATATATTTACATCTATCAAAACCACATGTTTTTGTTAACTCATGGTACAATGACCGTACGAATTGAAGTTGCAGTATCTGTATCATTTGTTTGTCCTTTGAATCATTAAAATATTTTTTTTAACAAATGAAAAAAAAAAAATCTAAATTAACGCATGTTAGGTCGTTAAAACATAAATATTTAATATTTTGTTGGTCCGTTCGTCAGGGCACCGCTTCCCATTAATTAATACTAGTTGGTAGTTGGTTTATGCATGGGGTTTAATCACACAAATATTACAAAGATACCGTAAATGAGGCTTCAAGTGGAAATACTCACCTTAATGAGGTGTTTACAACCCACAGGTTTTACGGTTATATACGTTGGAAATGCCTTCATGGGGCTATCTAATGAAACTGATTTTTCTCAAACTCCAGAATCGTACATATAATCAATAGCAAACAAAAAGCAAAATATTATTATAGAAACTCTTAAGTTCTATAATCGAACTTATGTGAGACAACTGGTTCATGCTACCACTTTTATATCGTCCATGTGGAGCCGCCATGGCTGTATACATATACATATACATATATCCCCTTTTCCATATCACACCCAGTATCAACCCGATACTACAATATAGGGCTGATATTGGTCGAGGGTTGATACTGGGTGTGATATCGAAAAAGGCATGTTTTATTCTGTTTATTAAATACTTACTAATAAAAGCTTCTATCTTATGATATATTTTTCTAATGAAATATTGAAAAACGAAAAATGTTCAAAAGGGGTGTGATCGGGTTTTGCGGGCTGATACGGAGAGGGCTGATACGGGTTTTGGGGTGTGATACGGCGGGGGCTGATACGGATTTTGGGGTGTGATACGGCGAGGGCTGATATGGGTTAGAGCAATGTGTCGTATCGCATATACACAAAACCCGTATTTATTAGAAAGTATGTAATAAATCATAATAATGAATTGGTATATCAATGAAATATAAAGCAAAGATATCAAGTTATATCTAAGTTGAAAGATTCGAATACTAACATTGTTAGATATCCAGAAACATACAAGTGACAACTACACGAGCCTGACGATGGTAATTAGCCTTGTACTCATTGCGTATAATAGTTTTTTTATGCAGCAGGTAAGCCGCAGGCAGTCTATCGGAGAGGGATATCTGCATACTTTATGTCCAACACATGATATTCTGAGGTGTGCTGGTAATATAATGGAGCGAGTAAAACAAGAAATTAGAATAGCCACCTTAATCTAACTGAATGCATGCTGTGTATTATACATGAAGTACTTTAAAGTAGAATCTGTCTGCGAGAACACTGAAATTGAATAACGAAGACATGTATCTTACCATCTTGGTAAAATCTTTCTTAAGTTATATCATGATTTTATTTTTAAAAACTTGCAGGACACAATTGCATAAAATCGTAGAAATTTAATGGAAAAAGATTATTGTATCTTAATTAACTGTGATGTTCATTTCCATCCGTGGAACTCGGGCTAAAAAGGGTTTCTCGATGAACACTTTGTCTCATTCGACATTGCTTTATAAGCAATACTTATGTGTATTGTTTAATTATCATGGTATAGTTAATACATAAACTATACGTTATTAATAAAGTGATATAATGTACAATAAATACAATTTGAAATGACGCACATTTACTACAAAACAAATTGTGTTTCGCTGATATTTTCATGAAAAGTTCCAAATTTAGTGTTCAAGAATTTAAAATATTACATCCAGAAAGATAAAACCAGGATGGAATATGATATTTGGTTACTCATACTTAAGCAAAACCCACCTTTTCAGTTCAAGTTAATCTCTCGAGAAGGCAAGGATCTCATTGAGGGGCAGAACTATTATTAAATCCGACATAAAGGAAGAGACAGGGACCTGCTAGAAAAGGGCATGAACGTGTTGAAAAAGGAAGAAAATGCTTCTCGGAGTTAATGACATGCTAAAGGGATGCAGGGATATTGTTTGTAGTCGATAGTGTTGGAAGAGGAGAAGGTACAATCTGGGGCGAATGGACATTCATGGACGAGGCATTAACACGTTTAAAAGTTGCAACAATATGTTTGTAGGTTGAAATGATATTTTTGGAGCTTCACTTTTCTATGCTGTCATGTTGCATTGTCCAAGCTATGCATGTTTGTTGAAATTGTACTTCAAAGTTGCCCTTGATTGGCCCCATCGTCTGTAGACATCGTCTTTATTTTTTAAAGTTAGTTTTTGCGGACACTCGAGGCAGTCAAGCAATAATCAAGCAAATATTTTCTTATAAAAGCTGGCTTTGGTGTTACTTTTCTGACAAGTTAAATGTTGAGGTTGAAAATGAATTGTGAGATTTGTCAAAGATTGCAGCGAATGCATCACATTTAGTTAAATTAATTTGTCTAGCAACATCACGATATGCTTCAAGCCCACAGAAACAAGTTAGTCTGTTAAGAGCCTGCGGGTTTCCGATTTAATTTAAAAAAAACCTTGTTTATATTTCTCTGCGTCAGAATGTTTCAGAAACTAACCTCACTATACATTTCTTTTCCCACATTCACCTGGACGTCAACCGAATTACTCCTGGGTAAAACAAGAATACATCAGCCTGAGGTATCCAAAAAACAACGTATACAATAACATTTATTAAAAAACGCTTCTTCTAAATGCTTTTTTTCCCCGTCATTCTCTTTTTTTCAATTTAACATAAAACACAACAAGCCGCAGATATTAACGTTTAAGAGGATTAATTGATCGCTTCAATTTACCAATATCTTAATGTGTTTATTTTCCAAGCAAATAGAGGCAAAAACAGCAGTTTCTTGGTTTTCAACCTGTTTTTAGGCTGCCTTATTCTATGTCACGAACTGCATTTACAGTATTGATTTTGTGCCCGAAAATCTCTTTGAAGCTTCTTGTAATTTACCTTTGCAGTCGATTTTTGGGGAAAACACTCCTAACATTTCGCATGAATACACATTTACCACAGGTGCATATTACTAATGGGTAAGATCTATCTTACTAATGTTACAATAAACACAGCATTACTTCATACTTGACCGAGGCCGCATGCTATTTCCTGTCGTATATATTTCACCGTGTGTATTATACGGTCAAGGTACGTCCGGGACCATTCTCTCAGTCTTCGTCTGTCCATCCGCGACCAAGCACTGACCCTCCGCTCTCAGCCATGTACAACTTATCCGGACTAGTTTTCTTTGGCTGTCTTGCCCTGGGATGTAAGTTAAGTATTAATTTGTTCAATTTAATGATGATGTTCAAACTTTATATTTTGTGTTTCGGTTATAATTGTCATCGTAACGTTAGGACACATTGCCAATAAAATCCGATTAATTATTATGCTAATTTAAAGCCTTTTTGATACCATTGTTTTTTGTGTTTAAATTATAACATTGCTTCCATATAACCAATATGTGGAAATGTAACTAGCTGTGAACTTGTTTTATGTGGGTATACCATTTCCTTATATACAATAATTGTTAATGAATTAGTAAAACATTATATTTGAGTTAATCTCATGAATTGTAATTAAGCTGTTTAATACTTTAATACTTTTTTCTTTTTTTTCTTCTATTTTTGGATTGCCTTATATGATAAATAATGTTTACCTTTTATTTTATTTTTTTTAAATATCATATTTTCCTTTTATAAAAGCACAAAATCCAAACTGTACAAACCCATTAAGGTAGATGCATTACAAATATGATAACCACATTCCACTCGTTTTCTAATTTCGTCAGTTTCCTCGCAGACATTACAAACACTGTTTGCATCCAATAACAGCCAAACATTTTTAGAAATTACATTATTATTCAAAATTTTGTTGGATTAAGATCGTGTCAATGTAACGAAAATTGGCCTTCTAAAGATATTTCAAAAAGTATGCTGAAATGGTTTAAATCGTTTTCAAAGATAGCTTTTGAAAGATATGTTACCTATTAAGATGTGCAAACTATTTTGTCAGACGTAAATAGAAGACATTGCTTGTCAGATCATTGCTAGATTAGTAGACAGTTTATGTGACAGTACGCATGCATATTGCCTACTAAATCGCGATAAAAATAACCCTTACAAGGGCTAGAATCTATAAATAAATATTGATATATATATGTCTATACAACAAATCGAACCATAAACCATCATGGTTGTCTACGTTGTCAATTTTCTGTCAGTATAACAGTTTTACGACAGTAATAGCACTTCGAGCTTCATAAACCTGCCAGAGAAAGAAAGTGTCGTATATTTGGTCTTAGAATATGTGTATTGGCTCTGTATGCTTGCAGTCAATGAATTGTATGCTTCAATCCTCATGATATTATGGCCACTGACACAGAAAAACTAGCGTTGAAATAAGGGTTAAGCGATATAACGGGGAAGACGTATAGCTCAATTGATAAGGAAAAAAGGAAAAGAGGCTTGGGTCGTTGAAGAACAGAACTACTGTTAGTTAGCACCCACAGTCAATTTGAACGTCAAATAGAATGTGACAAATTGTAAGAAGCGTAGTACTTCAAATTAAATTGTAATGTTCCGTTTGCACTTATATTGACTATGAATGCTAACTGAAAACTGTTCATAATTTATAATAACCATTTTATGTTAGAAAATTAAATTTCTTTTGTCTTCAGTTTTCTCCCTGAAGTTTTTAATTATGTGGTTGACAAATGACTGATTGAATGTTTACATCCTATAATTTTGACCAATAGGTTTTTACGAAAATACTTCGTTTAAAGTTGATGCTTACCAGGCTACTTTTGCCAACAATTAGCATTTAATTAGAGCATTTGGCTTTAAGCTAGGTGGCTAATGGATCAATGGACATTATATCGAAGTGTCCCTATAACATGAATATTAAATAGAAATATTAAGAGAACACCTCCTGAAAAATGATTTGGCATTAAAACTACAACTTGAAAAATTACGGCTACATGACATACCGTCTCTTTCATCACCTTTATGTTGTAATATAAACCAAGCCAAAAGAAACCCCAGTGATACAACATTACGACCAACATAGGAGAATGATAGTCCATCAGCAGATTTAGCCACCTTCTAACGTTACATAATCACTAGTGATACGAAATAGGACTGTACATCTATACCAACTATTTGGTATATTGAAAACCTGTCTTTGTTGCATTCGGAAGATAATGTTGAACTATTCGCAATTAATTAAATTAAACATCACACAATGAGAAAAATTGATAAAAAATCGATGCGCAAAAATAAAATATTTTAAAAATGGCCATCGAAATTACACCGTTTTATACATTTTTGTATCGTTCTATTTTTACCATCGCTTAGCTGCTTAATGATTGCGACTTACTACTTTTCAAAGTCACCGTTTGTTTTAAACCTTTGTATATGCACATGCCGTTTTCCTTCATTTCGCAGATGGATTTTTCTTTGGCGGGGCCCAGAACAGTCAGCTTGGAATGAGCGGAGGTTCTGGTATGGCGGGGATGGGCGGCGGAGCAGACATGTTCGCAGCTTTATTCGGTATGGGTGGAGGTGCTGGTATGGGCGGAGGTGCTGGAATGGGCGGAATGGGAGGAGGTGCTGGTATGGGCAGAGGTGCTGGTATGGGTGGTATGGGCGCTGGTGGAAATTCCCTGCAGTCCATGATGTACTCCATTAGTAGGATGAGTCTCTGTGGTGAGACTCCTTCCCGGATCAGATACAAGACAAGGGGCAGCTGTAGCCCATACGAGTGCAACAGGATGAGTACCGGATATGACGTATCCTGTTTAGGTCACTCTTGTTGTTGTAAAACATTCCAATGTACAGTTTTGTTAGGTAAGTACAGAGTATAGTTTGATATCATTGTCGTAGTTCTACTGTTAAAGAAAGCATATGTAAAAACTATTTTGGATGTTCAGTGTGGCTTCCATTATAATTATTACTGGGAATTTGAAGTTATGAATTACCTTTTTTGATAATATTAGAAAGTAGATGCTGGACGCAGAAAATCGAACTTGTATTGCATAATATGACCAACTGGGGTTGATGACGTATTCAGGAGTACTCTTATTTTCACGGTTATTGTTTTTCATGTAAAACAATAATTTTAAAGAATAAGATATTTCTTTTACTTTTGATCATATGTTGTTTTATCAATCGAGTAACCTTACCTAGTCAAGGCCAATCAGAGAACACATTTTAATATAAAATATACAGAAACAGAAAGCGTTTCCGGCGTTTTCTCATGATCATTATTTTATAACATATTAAATAACTTAAATTTAATAAATATACTTAAAGTACCATAATATGAAAAGTTTGTAGCCCAGAAATAGCTTTGTCGAAATCTTATGATGTCACCAACCTTTTTGTCAGCTATTCATTGGTGAAACTGTCGAACTTCTGTCTCTTAATGTAGTGAATTTTGCATGTATGTCACTCTTAGACATTTTTTTTACTTACTTGTCTTTTTTATTTATATGTTATCTAACAGTAATTGTTTTTTTAATTATTTTCTAACATATAATTAAGTGGATATAACAATGTGTTATGATTATCTATGTACCCTATTATCATACACATACAAAAGTTTAGTACAGTATTGTGTAATAATGTAGTCAAATATCATTGTTAGGGTTTATTTTTTGACTGATGATCAGCATTTTTTGTATTTCAGATGCAAAGAAATGATCTAAGGAAAATTTTAATTTTGAGATAGAAATGGCTGTGTATTGACCATCGCTTGTTTAGCATTCGGACAAATGTGAGTGCATAAGATGTGGATGAAATCGGCATCAGCAAGTGACATTAATATCCGTCGGTGTAAAATAATTAGCATATGACATAATTATGGAAATAAATTGTTCATACATAATTGGGAAGCCATTACATTAGTATCTGTCCAGCGATCGATTAAACGTTGTGGAAGGAATCAGACTATTGGCAACTTAAACCACATTCATAATGCAACACAATACAGATATGTACAATACAAATTGATTATTTCAATACGAAATGACATGTGTTGATAATATTTTATAAGTATTTATTAAATATTCACTTGTGTATGTCTATGTTATATTAAATACCAATACATAAAATAAATACTTATTCTTTATGTCTTTTTTGTGTATATTTTTCCTGACAACTCTTTTTGAATAGACGGTGATGCCAAAATAAATTCTAAAAATCGGGGAAAGACTAGCCTGCTGTAAATCACTGCATAGTTAGATGACTGGTAGAGGACTGATATTAATTGTATTATTGATGTCAGTTTCTTCGTCTTTTGGACAATTCAAACCTCGATGTTTCTTTTTCCTGTCATGCCTGCTCTTTTTTATTGACATTTTCTCCCCTTGCATGATAAGTTATCAATGACGTTTCAAGGTAATGCTATTTCAGTTGGATTGCATTTTTAAAGATATCACGAGGTGTCAATACAACTGCAATATTAACACAAAATCGATAAATCAATGACAAAAATATGAAGAAAACAAATAAAATAAGCAATGAATGTTTTCGCAAATATTGCTAAATTCGTTAGTTATATTAACATTTTGCTAGAGTAGTTATTCTCTATTGAGTATTTCGAACAGTTCTTTGAACAGCAAATTAAGTGTTGGCAACAATGAAATTTTGATTACACCACAAAAGAGATTGGTGACGTTACAATAGAAAGAGATTGATGACGTTACAATAGCAAATGTTGTTAAAGTGTCAACAACATTTGCCTTCTCAATGTATTGCAATGGAAGGGTGCAGAGAAAATGTAAATATATATTTATAAAACCGTTCTCATGCTCAAATTCAGAGTATGTGCTCAGTTTCTCCTGTTGTTGACGAATATAAAAAAATCTAACATTTTGCCAATGAGTCGAAAGAATTTTGGAGAAAATTAAGACTGAATAATTTTCAACGTTTATTCAAAGACTATTTTGTAAGGTCACATGATTAAAATGAATTACAAGAAAGTTGGTCCGAGTTCAAAGTACATACTTGATCATGAAAACGGTTTCACTAATGCTCTGAGGTGTATTAAAGTAGCCCCTTCATCTCTCTTAATATGACCTTGACTTTTACGAAGACGCACTATAGTTATCTCTGGCACTCACTATGTCTTGGTTTTCAATGTTCATATGTAAGTGTCTGTATTGATAAACGGCCTGTACGCGGTGTTTTGGTGACCCACACACTTGTTTTACTCCATTTTACGAGAGACGTTATAGTGGATATCACATATGATGTATGCAACAGTCAATGTTCATGAACAAATTGTTTCGTCATTGTAGCTGGTATTAAGTGTATGAGTATGGCGGTTTGTACAAACGCAAGAACGAAATCACAAAAAACATAATGTAGAACTGAGACCAATAGAGCACGCCCATGAATACGGCATTTTAATTAAAAAATGTATTACCAAAGGAAAGGGAATGGGAAACTGGTTTACCGGCATGACATTAGCTTAAGGAAACACTTTCTAAAAATGCAAAAATCAGCAAAAGTGACCTTGGAGTAAAACTGCAATACAGAACAAAAGGGACTTGAACCTTTGACCTTTGACGGTCGCTCTAATCAGATCAGCTGCCTGATCAGCGATAGATACAAACCCCCTACAGATATATCTAAAAATGAAGTTGAGGGGAGGTAACTGTTATATGCAAATCTACAATTGAACTGTCTAGTATGCTGCCTGCGGTTGGACAGGGATCCTTAAAACACCTTTAACAGTTTATGATGTGGCAAATCTTTACACCAAGAATTATGTATTAAGCGTAAACAGCGCTGCAGTAACAAAACCTTAAATCACATCTTTTCGAGTACAAGTTATGAACGGAAATGGAAATCTATTAAACATGTTCCCGGAAACATGTGTCAAGATATCTACAATTATTATATATATTTATATATACAGGTCTCAAAAAGAAACTTTACGCTATTGAAAACGTCTTCATAGCATCAAAACTATTTTTTAAACTGTAATTACTTTGTAATAATGTCCCTGTGTATTGTATTGAGGTTCGTCATGTAAACGTCAGCACAATTCAGTGAAGCGTAGCATTGTGCTCGATTTAAGGTGTGGTGTCCAAGTCACAACAGCCATGCAACGGCTTGATGATGTTAGTCGTGAACGGGCCATTGGCATGTCACATGGTGCAGTTAGGCTAAGGTCAACTGACGGTTACCAGAATTACCATATCTAGGCTTTCGATCAGGTTTATAGCCACGAATTTGACGGCCGATCGTCTGCTATCGGGAAGGCGGCACATTAAATCACGTACACAGAACAAGTTAATCTGCTTCCGTCATCTGCGTAATCGGAAAGACACCACAGCAAGTTCTGCTTCCAACATCCCAAATCACCGTCGCATTAGTCCGTCGGTTAGCCGAGGTATGTCTACAATCTTGACGACCGTATTGTGTGACCCGACGTCATATCAAAAGTCGCTTAGTGTGGGCACGACACAATTGGCGATACTCTCTACAGCAACGAGTTCTGTTGACGGTTAAGTACCGATGTTTACTCTATCGCCCAGACAGCAGAATGCGAGAGTATCGTATGCGTGTTGCAAATTATCAGGACGCCTGCGTGTTACCTCATGATCGTTTTGGCGGTGGAAGATCGTGAGGTTGGGTATCGGGACATATGTCCACAGACCTTGTTATCGTCGATATTAGCCTGAACGTTGAACGATAGAGGGAGCATGTCTTGGTACCACTCGTTGTTCCATCCATGGTGACAAATGAAATACTATCAATACAATAATATAACGTCCCTTATCCGGGTCAGGGTAAAACCAAAGGTGTTTACCAAACCATGCAACCATTGATATTTATAAGTATATCTGAATAAATCAGGATCCTGTCACGCATGGAAATAATAGAAATATTATATTTATTTCTCATAATATCTACGTCGTTGCATTAATTACATAAATGACGTCCGTGACTAGCATTCCTAATACGGAATAATATATATTTGGTCCACTCTTTGTCTCTTAATTGATTGATTACCTGAATATGCGTCATTCATATACATATCCGGGCATGTATGTTTTATTTTGGGCAGGTTACAACACCACAAGACAAACTGTATCACACAATACATTAACAATGAAGAGAAAATGCTACGATTTATTAAATAATAAGTATTTGTTGTCATGATACGCATGAGTGCACACGTTACACCTGTTAATGCACAGCAACAGCCTTAGGCAACACAGAGTGGATACCTATATAGACATGAGCGATGTATTATGTCTTATAATAAAGAGCGTAAGCCATCTATGCCTTGTTACATACAAAGTAAGAGTTACAGTGTTGCAAAACCTAAGTATGTTGTCACATGCGTTACCGTAATTAATGTATTAGTTATCTGTTACTTTTCTATTATTATCATAATCAGAAAACTATTCTGTGACGTTTTTCATAGGAATTTATCTCATGGATTATTTTGAATTTCATATGCACTATATGAATATTGACCGAAAGGAGGTCAGACGAAATAGGGAATCGGCGTTAAATCTTAAAAATAAGCGTAATGGTTAAGTTTAGGTAATATATAAAAGGATAATCGTCAATATGAAATACATATGTATCAGTCATACTTGATCAATCAATCAATGTAATCACAGTAGTCTAGTGGTAGGACGCCGGGCTCGTGACCGAAGGGTTGCGGGTTCGAGTCACGCCACGGCACTGTGTTGTATCTT
>JAUMHH010173558.1:0-15870 GCA_032359455.1 Chlamys rubida | reverse complement strand
AGCAATTTACATGGACATTTACACACATCATTGATGAGACGGACAAGACATCATTTAAATAATGGAAAAAATACTACTTGTACTATTAGGGATGCAATTCTAAAATTTCTGAATAAGCATATCTTGTCGAACTCGTCCCGACGTAGTCCGAATTATTCTGACGTTTTATCGACTTTTTTTATCGGTCTGTCGTCGATTAACGGTTAACGGTTAATCGACGACAGACCGATATAAATAAAAGTCGATAAAACGTCAGAATCATTCGGACTACTCCCGACGGAAAGTCTAAAGCCGGTACCTATAGCGATTATAATATATAGCCAACCCGAGACACTTACACCATACACACTGAGTTGTATATATTAGTAGCTGGGGTCATTAGTTAACCTCGGCTGTCACGTGAGACAGAAACACATGTTTTACCGCGACGTTACGACATTTTTTGATCGACTTACATGCCTCTTAACAACTGGTATGTAAGAGGTGTCCACGGGATAATGACACATGTCAGCACGCGTACGTGACAGCACTGTCCTCCGAACTGACCACTGGTCACCATAAGTTGTAAAACTTCAGCAAATAACGAACTTGAACCTTACTCGTCTACAAGTTTATCTACTGTTACTCGCGATGAAAGCTAATGTCCTTTATGTGATAACTGTGTTGGGGACGAATACCACTATTTATACCAAGGTACTAATGTATCTGTTGTAGCTCTTAGACAACTTTATATGCCAAATTATTATTATATCAATCCAACTTATATTAAAATGAAAGGAATGTTCTCAATATGTAATACGGTACTTTTAACAAAAGTACGTAGATTTATAAAAAAAGTAATGAAACTACTACTTAATATCTAAAATAAGTTAGCTACAAGAATAATTGAAATAGGTTGTTATTATATATATTGTATTATGTGTCAGATTATGTGTGTGCTATGTCCATCAATGTACAAAATGTATACTATGTAATATCTGGGCCCGTATTCATGAAACCGTTCTCATGCTCAAGCATGGATTCTGTGCTCAAACCAACTTTCTTGTAACCCTCTTAAATCATTTCAAACGATAACAAATTCAAATGTTAACATTGAAATAGCATTTGGCTTCAAGTCTCTTCAAAATGTTTCCAAATCATTGACAAAACAAGATCTATTTATTAAGTTACAACAAGAACAAGAAATTAGGCTTGAGCACAAAATCCATGCTTGAGCATGAGAACGGTTTCATGAATACGGGCCCTAGGGTTACGCTCCCTTTCACTCTCTGCACCCCTGAAATATTTCATAGCAAAATTGAAGGCTCAGTGTGAACCACCTTGTGGATGAGACGACAAGGCTAGTTTGATCCTTTGATGTACATCATAGGAATCTGTTGGTTGCATAATTGTAAAATTGACTTTAAAGTCGGGGGTCACTCCTCTGTAATCTTCAAAGGACAGGTATCAGCCTTAGCATTTTTTCAGGTTTTTTTTTACCATAGATCAGTCAAATAGCTAGCTCTGTGCCTTCAATTTGTTATGACATATTCCAGGGGTGCAGAGATTATATATAACAAAAAACTAACCCATAAATTATCACAGTAAAAGTTACCCCGCCCCCAAAAAATTCCCCGAATGTTATAAAATATATATCCCATTATTTGTTATATAACAAAAACCAAAGCCATATATATAATCGCAGAAACAGTTACCCAATCCTTAATAAAAAAATCCCTGATCATAATCTTAAATGGTACAAATGTATAACATAATTATATATTTATATGGGACAGGGAGGCAACCCTTGCTGCCTTGGATCATGACCGATATAAAATCCTTAAAATGTAGTCCATAGCTCGGGATGGTCCCTGCGGCCTTGTATATATACACAGCAGACAGATGATTTTGGAGATGGTGGCGCCCAGTAAAGCTGGTGGTGATGGAGATGCGGTTTTTGCTAGGAACACTGGTGATGCTGGAGATTTCATTGTTGCTAGACGCTAGTAATATTAATGCTAGAGACGCTAATGATGCTGGAGATGCTGGTGTT
This sequence comes from Chlamys rubida, assembly GCA_032359455.1. Taxonomy (NCBI): domain Eukaryota; kingdom Metazoa; phylum Mollusca; class Bivalvia; order Pectinida; family Pectinidae; genus Chlamys; species Chlamys rubida. The sequence goes on along the minus strand of JAUMHH010173558.1, from coordinate 13,838 downwards.
GCTAGAGAAGCTGGTGATGTTGGAAATGCTGCTGTTGGTAGGGACACTGGTGATGCTGTTACTGGGGATGCTGGTGTTGCTAGAGACACTGGTGATGCTGGTGTTGCTAGAGACACTGACGATGCTGTATATTCCATTGTGGCTAGGGATGCTGGTGATGCTGGTGTTGCTAAAGAAGCTGATGATGCTGGTGTTACTAGAGACGATGATGCTGCTGCTTTTCCTAGAGACGCTGGTGATGCTGATGTTGCTAGAGACACTGGTGATGCTGAAGATGCTGAAGATGCTGGTGTTGCTAGGAAGGCTGGTGATGCTGGTTTTGCTACAGACATTGACGATGCTGTATATTCCATTGTGGCTAGGGATGCTGGTGATGCTGGTGTTGCTAAAGAAGGTGATGATGCTGGTGTTACTAGAGACGGTGATGCTGCTGCTTCTCCTAGAGACGCTGGTGATGCTGGTGTTGCTGGAGACACTGACGATGCTGTATATTCCACTGTTGCTAGAGACACTGGTGATGCTGAAGATGCTGGTGTTGCTAGGAAGGCTGGTGATGCTGGTGTTGCTAAAGAAGCTGATGATGCTGGATATGCTGGTGTTTCTAGTGTTGCTAGAGACCCTGGTGATGCTGGAGATGTTGCTGTTGTTAAGGACCCTGGTGATGCTGGTGTTGCTAAAGACGGTTGAGGTGCTGCTGTTGCTAGGGACGCTGGTGATGCTGGTGTTACTAGAGACGATGATGCAGCTGCTTTTCCTAGAGACGCTGGTGATGCTGCTGTTGCTAGGGACGCTGGTGATGCTGGTGTTGCTAGAGACGCTAGAGATTCTGCTGTTACTAGGGACGCTGGTGATGCTGGTGATGCTGAAGATGCTAGAGATGCTGATGATGCTGGTGTTGCTAGAGACGCTGAAGATGCTGCTGTTACTAGGGACGCTGGTGATGCTGGAGATGCTAGAGATGCTGATGATGCTGTAGATGCTGTAGATGCTGGTGTTGCTAGAGACGCTGGAGATGCTGCTATTGCTAAAGTCGCTTGTGATGCTGATGTTGCTAGAGACAATGGTGATGCAGGAGATGCTGCTGTTGCTAGGGAAGCTAGTGGCTAGTGATGCTGGTGTTGCTAGGGACGCTGGTGATGCTGGAGATGCTGCTATTTCAGTTCTTTAGAAAAAGTCTTTAAAGAGTTTGACACATTTGACCCATGTAACCTTGAAAGTAGGTCAAGGTTATTTTCGTTCAGGCTCTTACGAATGAAGCTTTCAGCCAAATATTATGACTCTAGGCCTGTTCATTATTCATCAGAAGTCGTCTGATGTGTTTGACATATTTGACCCATGTAACCTTAAAAGTAGGTCAAGGTCATTTTCGTTCTCAAAATTTTTCCGGCTTAACAAAAAGAAGCTATCAGCAAAATATGAAGATTCTACACCTTTTAGTTCTTCAGAAGAAGTTGTTTGAAGCATTTGACATTTTTGACCCCTGTGACCTTGAAAATATGTTGAGGTCATTTTCATTCTCAAAATTTGTCAGGCCCTTTCCAAGGAGGCCAGACCAGCAAAATATCAAGATTCTGTACCTTTCAATTCTTCAGAAGAAGTCGTTTGAAGTGTTTAATTGACACATTTGACCCCTATGACCTTGAAAGTAGGTCAAGGTAATTTGCATTCTTAAACTTTGTTCGGCTATAGCTATTACCAACGAAGCTTTTAGCCAAATATCATGACACTAGGCCTGTGCATTCTTCAGAAGAAGTCTTTTAAAGGAAAGAAAAGTTGACGGACGACGAACGCAGGGACGACAGACGCCGCACCATAAAAACGCTGTTCAATCCCTATATAAAAATGTAAGTATTTGTTGTTGTGTGACCATTTGAATAAGAATAATGAAATGGTTTATTAGAGAAAGTTTTGTAAAATTCCAATCGCCATTTCGTATTATAGGATGTGGAGCATGATAGGCTCAGGTAAAACATTTCTAACAAAGTAGATATTGGAATATGCTAATGGTATGTTAAGCGAGGTAGTGAAGAAAATTATCAAATGTTACGATACCTGGCAGCCCATGTTCGCTGAACTGAGAAAACACATGAACGAAATAACGTTTCACCAGGGATTGACGAATGACGATCAGTTCAATGAAAGGAGCGAAAGTGATGGTCACAAGTTATTGGTGATAGACGATTGTATGGCCAAAGGTGTAGACAGTCAACTGATCGCATTAATATGTTTTGCGTGAAATCCCACCATCAACATTTCACAGTAATGTTTCTAATCCAGAATGTGTTCCAGAAAGGAAAGGCCATGCGCACGTTAAGTCTAAACATGCAATACAGGCCGCAACATCAAACAGATATGGTTATTTGCTAATAGACGTTTCACCAGCACCTACTGAAGTGAATATAGAGGGAGTCGACGCAAAGATGGTTATAATGGTGGCTCCAGAAGTTTTGTAAAACACAATGCTAAAAAAAAGAACAATGACTGTTCAAATTCTTTTCAGATTTATTTCATTTTCTGTGTGATTATTTTCAAAATAATCCCACGGAACATAAAGGAACATATTAACTGAGGATGGGAGGAACTCGCCCTCTAGAAGGGTGGTCTTAACAAAGTATTCATACAAAAACCTTCTCCGTACAAATTACATAGTAATTATTAATACAAATAAATATATCGATCACATATGATAAATAGGTATCAACTGAAGTGTTAAGTACTTTATATGAGCAACGACTTGGTAAATGAGGACAAAACTATGAAAATAAAGACCAATTTAAATAACTTCGGGTATATCAATCAAATCAAACTATACATTTGAAAAGACAAACAAAATTTTATTCTTACTTCAAACAAAAAGTTATTTTGAACTTTTTATAAGGATCAATAACAGGAAAATGCCCAGCAAATTATGTATGAAGCAGTCACGTACACGTACATGTATAAATCCCTGTTAAAAATAACAATATTTACACTGCTGTTCCTCTGTTAGGAGGCATTTAGCCTTGGACAAAAAATATCCAACTAAATATTATGAAACCAAACCAATTTTTTTACTATTCCATAAGCATACTTGCTAACTCTCCATATTTATTAAGAAGACTCCCGATTTTGGACCCTAAAATTTACCATTTTCATCCAGTGAATTTGCTATACTATTCCTATTTTCTAAGTTCTGATGATTTCATCTGAAATGAATGAACAGCTGAAAAGATGTCATTTACAAGTGTTGTTTTTCCACTAGGGTGTACATACACACATTTTATTTATGTTTTTTATTCTGAGCACACGCATATAAATCCGGCCCATGGAAAATTAAAAAAGTTGGCAAGTATGCCATAAGTATGATCTAATAAAAAAATGTTCCTGAGAAAAGAAAACAAATTAAATTGCTCATTTCCTTTGTAAATAATTTATTTGTATTTTACTTCAGCTTCTTGCTTCTTTATTAAGAAAATACTGCTTCACAAGTGAAATTGTCATGACCAGGTGGAGATGAAATTGTCATGACCAGTTGGAGCTGAAATTGTCATGACCAGTTGGAGATTCATTTTCAATCATCAAAAAGCATATCAGGAACGATATTACATCAGACAGCGAGGAAGAAAAAATTGGTGGATGATATCAATTTTTATGTCCAACTGGATGATAATGATGTCAAAACTGCTACTTTCACTTTCCATATGCTTTGCAATGAATTTAAAAGTTCTCTGTTCACATTTGGCGCAACCAAAAATTAGTTTTCTTCATACATGTACCACAAATAGCCTTTGTTCATGAGCATGAATAATGTATTGCTTTGTTTTGTAAATAAGTAAATGAAAGAAAAATGAAAAAAAAGTACAGCGAAACAGTAAACGATAATTAATAACATAGCGTTTTATTTACAATTTACAAATATTTATCAGCAGTATATAATATAGAATTATCTCCTCTACGTAAAAATTGTCAGATGCAAATCCTGCAATGTATTTAATGAATATGGAAAATTATTCTACTGGTCAAACCATTTCCTTTTCTTTCTTGTATAGTAATACCAATCCAACATCAATGACAATTTTCCCTTAAAATGAATCAAAATACAGATATTTTCAGGAATCACAACGTGTATACCAATTTTTTATTATTATTTTAAAATATTAGATAATAGTTTAAAACGTATTTTTGTGCAAATGGGATAATAGTAATGAAAATTTGTAGTGCTGAAGTAATCTAAATTTGTAAAATTAACTACATAATCATTAATTAAATACTTTACAAATGTTCAGGAATTAAGAATTTGAAGATCATATAGATCTAAATTGTTTGATCAAAACATGCCAAAATAATGACCATATTTGCAATAAACTGCTTCCTCAATAAAGGTAGTTTGTGGCACAACAAATAATATGAATTCTTAGCCCATACGGAGGGATACAATTTGCAAAATAAGTTTATATTTTCATAAAAAAAGATGATAAAATTTCAAGATTTTTTTTATCAGTTTGGGTTTTTGAAACAAAAACAAAAGATAAAAAAATAGAATATAATTTCAAAGGTCTTATCTATGTATTAAAAAAAATCTTTTCATCAAAAGTAAGTACACTGTTTCAGATTAGCAAGAAACAATGCTGACACACTAATGTATAGAGGTTTTGAAATCCAACAAAATTACCAATGCCAAACAATGCCCGAGATATTGCAGAGATAACACCTGATTATAAAGTACCAACTGAAGGTAACTTTTGTAGATTCTCATTTAGAAGTATAAAACAACTCAAATTATTTTGAATAAAACACTGTACATAAAAATAAAACAAATGATATTTTTTTGTAGTCTACATGTATCGGCTAATTTATTAACAAAGGTTTCTTTAATTTTAGTGACATATAATATAATAATTTAGATACATTTGTATCTTGCTAATTTACAATAAAATAATCTGATAAAATGGAACTTTATAACAGAAACTGAACAACCTCTTTATCAAACTGGAACACATATTTGATTAAGATTTTCCCCTGGCAACAATGCATCCGGACTAATGAGGGACTGTGTTATCTGATGCTCATGTCTTCTATTTCAGAGTTTTTAATAGTTCAGGATATCAGCCAATTAAGATATTTTTTAAGTTGACACAATACAGACAAATACATAACGCCAAAACTTAAACATTTTACTTTTTTCAGCACTATCCACACTTAACTGAAATTTAAGAATACTTGCATAGATAGTATGTTCATAGTTTCTATATGTTACAATTACATACAGAACAAATTTAAAGACTTAAAAAAATCTGTAACTCTACAAAAATCAATAACATATTGCAGAAGTTGGGTAAAAACGTAGAAAGTAACTCTACAACTTAACAAGTGCTGGGCATAAAGGAAACAAAAATATATAGCAAATGTGAATCTGGAAAAATGTTACATTGCTGGAAAGCTATCAACTCACCAGCCAACAGCAGCCTCTCAAAGATCATTTGGATGTGCATTGTCTAATTTTAATAGGCCCATATCCATGTTAACTAAAGAATTCATTTTGTTTTTGTTGAATTAGGACCATGGTCTAAAGTGTGGTTTGGTCAAGATCGCTGATGATAGGCGAATCAAATAATAGTACAATGTAGCTAGAAATTCAAAAATACAAAGGCACAATGATAATTATATGTACGTGCTTGTACATATTTTAATGGAATCCACACAGTATATATGTCTGAATCCACACAGTATATATGACTGAATCCACACAGTATATATGACTGAATCCACACAGTATATATGTCTGAATCCACACAGTATATATGACTGAATCCACACAGTACATATGACTGAATCCACACAGTATATATGTCTGAATCCACACAGTATATATGTCTGAATCCACACAGTACATATGACTGAATCCACACAGTATATATGACTGAATCCACACAGTATATATGACTGATCTAACTTGTATGTTTCCCATACATTACAAATGGAGTTGTCCTTGTATCTGATCCTTACAATTTGAGGGGAAAATGACCAAACCCTGAAACCATTTATAAATAATCAAAACATAGATGGCATCATATTTCTAGGTTTTGTACATTCTCTTATTCCTTGTATAGATCAAAACTACAAATCTATAGAATCTTAATAATAATTCATTTTCAAAAAAATTTGGAGATACTATGCAGTCATGTAAAGATGTTTTAAAACCAATTTTACAATTTGTTTAAACAGTTATTATTTATTACTTTTACAATTTTCATTTTTTTTCATTTGAAGTTTTACTATTATTGTTTCAATTACAATGCAAGCAAATATTGAACAAGCAATTTTAAAAATAAAGTCAAGAATTTATACAAAACACTTACTATATCACGACAAAGTACATGTGTAAATGTTTTTTATATATCACAGTAAAACACATAATTCAGTACATCAAAATTACGCTGTGAGATGAAATATGACATCTTAAAGTAAAACCCTATTTTACCAGTAATAGTGACTTGTTCTAGTTTTAATCCAACCCTTCCTTTTCACTCAGAGACCAGCTTGAGGATAAAAAACAAAAGAGGAAGCTAAAGTCAATAGGAAAGACCTACCACCTCACACCCTTTAGAACATTAGAGTTTAAATAGTGGAGAACAAATCAAGAATGTTTAAAATCAAGGAAAACATAGTACAGAAGAGGAAATTCCTTGAAAAGATGGAGAATCACAGCTTCAAATGTTAATATTTACGGTAATAGGTGAGGTTCAAATCTGGTAAAAAAATCCCCCTTCAACATGTAGCAGATCTGGACTGCTGGCCAATATTAAAAGTTGGCTAACCCTTTCACCACTGAAGGCGATAGTGGACTCATCCAGATTTATAATGCCTGGTAGAGTCTACCAAAGTTACATAGGGGTGAAAGGGTTAAAGGATTAACCAATGGTTAGTGAAAATTCAAATTATTACCAGTAAGAAGAAAGAGCTTTCAAAGCAAAATAAATCCTCAAAACACATTACAATTTAATCCCTCTGTATCAACCTATAGCACTGAAATCCTATCAGATGTTCTTGATTTTGTTTCATTTACATTTGAAATTTTCACTAACCACTGGTCAACTCTCGGTAACTTTTGAGTAACTGGGGCCAGGTGACAAGTACAGATCACTCAATTTGTTGAGAATCTGTCTAGAATCCCAAAGTTACAGATTTAAGTTCTTGTCCAACCTATTTTATTGTTTCCATCCTGCTGCCCATCTAACAAACTCTTCATGAAAATGTAACGACAGGACAGAGTAACACATTTCGTGAACGACTCCACAAAGTCCATAACGACAGGACAGAGTAACATATTCTAAGAACGACTCCACATGTTAGTTTAGATAGATATCCAACCCTATCTAGTATATTACTCCCTGTGCAAGAACTATGCCAACTTATCACCAGAAAAAAGGCAACTGTTTTAATACAGTTAGATGAACACAAGTAGACTACACTATATACTACTGTCAAACAGCGAACACAATGTGAACACACTTATCTATAACCCTGTCATTTAAAGCCATTTTTTGAGCTTGCTGATGTACAAAGAAAAAAACAACAGTTTTTACAGCATACCTGGTATATTTTATGCTTATAGCATATAGGTTTTAAAATGATTTGATTAAGACTTATAATTAATTGAAAGAAAAAAAGAAAACTGAATTCAAATGACAGGGTTTTGGTAGCAAAACTTTGGCACAAGCAAAAAAAAAGATAGTAATAAAATCAATATATTAAAATTGTTCATATCTTCATGAAAATAATATTTATACTGTCTCCTTTAAAAATGATGTACCAGGCATTGAAGTAAGTGCTCAACTATAGCGTTTTCTTTCTATCGTTATTTGTGGCCATTCCATTCCTTCTCCTATAAATAACATTAAATATACATATAGGTCAAACTTTCTTTCCTAAAACAATTTAAAATTCATCTATTTGTATTAAAACAAACTTTATGAAATTATTTTATTGAAATTTTGTATTGATGCAAATCTAATATCTTCCTTTAGATTACATTTGTGTACAACAGGATACATGCGATAGCAAAATGTATTTTTGTATAACACTAATCGTTTCTGCACCAAAATTGAATTACAGATAGTAATTAAGGTTTCCTAAACACTTTCTTTCAAGTAATTTTTCTTGATTTAAAAAAAAAAAAAAATCAATAAAGAACAAGAACTAACTGAAGGATAAACCTGACAGGAAGGTCTATAAGGGAATGCAAAACACACATGTACAGAATTAAAGTTTACAAGTTTGAGATAACAAAGTTTGACTGCAAATCATATTACAATGTCACTATTATACATGTATTAGCACAGGGATCTGAGAATCAGTCATGATAAACAAAGGGAGACTTTAATCATTTAAAACATCGCAGGAATACAGTCGATTCCTAGGAAGTTAACCAACAGTGATGGCATTTTCTAAACCATTGATATTTCTATAAAATATACCTATCAGATGGCAGATTTCTAACAACCCAGGACGCCTGAAACTATGACTAACTCTCCTGTCTAAATTACCTTGGTTCTCAGGTCCCTGTGTATACCATTCTACAATAAAAGCAAGTCATGCTGTATAGAACAAGTGTATTTTCGTACAAATAAGGAGTCTGGAGCTTATCTATCCAATGGCATACTTTACTAGATCTTGTGTTGACCTATCTACATGAAAATGACATTCTGTAGGATAAAGAAACTAAATAAGACTGGCCAATCACAGCACACATTACAAAGTTATTAAACCAATCACAGGTAAGCTTACAAACATGCCGTGGTGTACAATTATAAAAATGATCAAGAAATTGAATTGTGTAAATAAACATTATACCTAGGTATATATCATATGTAATTATTTACATATGTAGGAGTCGGTATATGTAACACACAATTTGGTGACTCTATTCAGTATTTTGAGTCATTTTCCCCTCTTTTTTGTATCACATGTAAATATACTTTTGAGGTAATGGGAAATTTCTCCTGTCTGATGTCGGCGAGATCCAATAAAAGTTCAGCTTACAAACTCAGCTAGCCTTTGAAGTCATGTGACATGATTGTCAATTGCTAAAATTGGTGAGAACCAATCACAAATCAGCTCACAAATTGAAGATGATTTTGATGTTATGTGATGTTCCTGCACTCCTCTCACAATGGTGGTGATCTGACAGACGTGTGTAACAAGAGTTTTCATTGGACGAAATTGAGAGGTTAAACATGCATGGATCATCAGGCAAATAAGTTCAACAAGTTCAAAAGGTCACAGCATGAGTTAAAAGATCAAAAATGCACAACATCAATTAAGCTAGCATCACTGCAACTGAATATTCCGTTCTCCTAATTATGCAAACGAGGATAAATATAGGCACAACAAGGACATAGATCGGTAACATCTATCAAATCAAATAATTATTATATTTTCAGCTCCACTCAAAGAAAACAAATAAATAAATACAATTTTGAAGTTTAAATAACAAATTCCTAAATAAAAAAAATTCAAATAATTCTTTTTATTATTTCAACACATATTTTTCATACCTCAGTAATCGTCAAGTTCAACAAAGAGTTCAACTTAAATGTCATATGCAAATAATTGATACTCTTTAATTTGAATCCAATGTCTCTAGAACTTGTAAATCACGAAGCACATGAATACATTGTGTCTGACACAAATTGATAACTTTATGATGAAATCGTTCCTTACGAAAGCTTAATTATATTTGTTCTATTGTTTATCAAAATTTCCATAAGCACAAGAGCACCAAGACTAGAACACAAGATATTTACTGGACAAACACCTACTTAAAAACAAAATTGAACAGTGATCAGTTTGTTTGAGAGTGCTAGGGCCCGTCTTTATGGAATTTGAGTTTTTAAAAAGGAGAAGTGTCCATATTTAGAGCTAGAATGTGTCAATTTGGCATTATATCGCATATGGTTGAGTGACGTTTTGTTTTTCATATTGTGAGATATAAAGTTGGAAGTCGCCTATTTCACATCCTGGCATTTACAGTCATATATATACATGTATGTGGGCAAGGAAGTAATTCTAAGGGTGTAGACAAAATGAGATTGTCAAATTTGTCCTTGCCGCATATGTAAATGACATATGCCAATTTTAAGTAATTTGTATCCTACAGACATATGTTTGTAAGGATCCAGTGTTATATGGGAATTTACCGTTAATATTACTTCTTTGAACCATATATTTGCAAACATTTTTGGGAAAGAAAAGGAAATATCATATTTAGACAACATGGAATGCAATAAAACATTCCAATGTCATTTATATACATTTGTACATCACGTTGTAAAATATGCAGGTAAAATTCTCACCTGGAAAAAACATTCTACTCAACATATTTTTCAGTTTGAACCCCCCCCCCCCCAAAAAAAAAGAAAACCCATTGATCATGAGTAACATTCAATTTTTTTTAAAGAAGCATGCTGCTTTAATATGACCTGCATATCTTTTTCTAAAAGAGTTTAACTCTACAGAATATTATGTCACATATCTCTGAATTGTAATTATGACTGAATGTATTAATGGCACAATAAGAAGATACACCAGTACTAGAATATGTATGCCTTGTTAACGTGTATTGAATTCTCAATTCAAAATTGAGAAATATTCGAAGGGAGGTAATTCCCAATAAAATAACGGATGTATAATTTGTATTAAAGGTAGTTATGACCTGAAAGAAGGTCAAATGTTTACATATTTTATGTGAATGAAAGCAGAAACCATGAATATCCCGGAGACATATTTGAACAAGCACTATGCTAGGTTGTTTTCAATCCTTTTGTTATGCATCTTACGTTTGCAAAATATTTTGTCATTTTCAAAAAAAAAATGAAAATAAATAATCAGCAGACTTATAACCATTAGTATGCATGCATATATATACACAGAGGTACAGATGCTGGGCCAGTGATTTTTGGGGACCACAGGTGTTTCAGTCAGAAAGTCAAGCTTTTCTGCAAGCTTTTGAGAGCTCACTAGATCTAGATGTCTCAGTAATTTGACTCATCAACTTGATTATTCACTTGAAAATTCCTACAAAAATCACTAAGGGTATTACATGGAATTATTGATTGGACCCAAAGTTAACCCTTTCACCCCTATGTAACTTTAGTAGACTCTACCATGCATTGATATGGATGAGTCCATTTTGGTCTACAGTGGTGAAAGGGTTAAGACATAAAATGAAAGAGGAAACATTTGATGCTACACTGTACTATTTTGCTATTATATTTTTTCAAAGAATTTTCCAGTGACATACGTATAAAAATGTATGTGATATTCTTTTAGAGCCGTATATTGACTTGACATCATGACTAGTAAATCAAGGAGACTGTAACACTGACGAGAGATTTCTGTCCTAACAATTTTGGGCAAATGGAGTTAAAATTGAATGAACACTAAATATGGAAATAATATTATACAAAACATATTCATGTGATATCTTATTTACCTCCCTTTGACAGTGTTGCACAGGGGCAAGACAGTTAAAAAAATTACAGTTATAGGATTACCTAATTAAAATGAATCATATAAGTAAATTTAAATATGTGTTGCCCCTGTGCAAGTTTTCGTTATATAAGATCAGCACTCTCAATATAACCGATCATGGTCAGTCAATTCTGTTGTGTTTATTATAGGGCTGCAACGATACGCATATCTCACGATACAATATGTATCACATTACGATGCTTACGGTACGGTACCTATCATGATAAACATATCTGCTCAAAAGGTCAACTTCATAATAATTGAGTGCAGGATTTTAAAGAGTTTTGTTAAAGACTTAAATATCAAAATATATACTCTACAGTTGTAGTTTTTTTTGGTATATATTATGACTGCACATGTACAGTGGTCCACATCTTTACTGAAGGATTCAAAAACAGCAAGTAAACTCTTAGAGTTTAATAATAATAAAAAGATAAACAATCTCAGAATCATTTGTGTATCGCAATACAGGTAAACAAAACAATTCAAAATGATACACAAGAAGTATCACGGTACAATATATGGTACGGTACAATATATCGCCGCAGCCCCAGTATTTAGGAACAACGTTCATGTTATCTAATATATTAGGTACCATAAAAGGGTTGAATAAACATTAAATGTTTTATCACGACTGTATATAAAATTACTTAAAATCACATTATTTTATGCCTTCACGTCCTTTTATACAATTATTCTGTACTTATTCAGAATATGCCACTTTTTCGAATTGAGGTCAATGCACCTAGAACTCCTCCCCCAGACGCTCCACTTCCAAATATGGCAGAAGTGGACGTCGACTTGGAAGCCTCAGATCCGCCCTCTGGTGCAGAAGCAATTGTCACAAGATTATCTACAGACGATGATTGTGTCGGAACTGAACACACAGACACTTTGGGAACCGCACCTTCCTGTGAAACTTTTGTATTATCGTGAAGATGCGTCGGCAAGGACACCACTGAGTCTGACCTTTGACCTAATTTCCCGAGATAACCGTACAATGAAAAGCCGGTGTTTTTTATACGACTGAGGATATTTGCTTCCTGATAATCCACACCAGACAATGAATTTGGTTTTTCCGCCGAAGTTTTTGTGGGAGAACTTGTTGTCAAGGAAACACCTGCTCCCGAGGACGACGTCACAGTTAAAGCTTGTGCTTTTGACTTTTCCAGGTCGAAATGAGACTCGGACACCAAACAGCCTGACCGGCTTTGTGTGGACCCTGATGTTTGGGGTTTATTGTCAGTAGGGCTTAAGAAGTCCCGCTCATTTAAGATGGCTGCGAGTCCCAGCGACATGCTATAGGTCGTTGTTCCACTCGACTGAACCATTGATGACAATCGAGGCGTTGACGATTTTGTTGACGTTGACCTACAATTACACAAAACAAATGTTTTCAGTCTCTGACTGATGCTAATTTTCAGCAAGAATCCTACATGGATCAACATATTAAACTTAATATCAATTTTAGAATTTTATCTACAATGTTTTTAATAGATGTGATGTTACCGATAAATGTAAAGTTAATTATATTCAACTGTATACAATTTTTTTTGCAATAACAGGCAAATCTGTGATTTCATCATGAAATTGATAATTTTCAGTAGCACACACTTCCAAATTCAAGGTAGTATTATTATGGTTTATTTTTTCAGCATGACACTACATGAAATTACTGTAACTGTGGTAATATACAAGTACAAAAGATGAACCAAAGCTTTTTATAGGACTGGTATTAAGATTGAATTTAGTTTTCAATGTCAAGACCCCATTTTTATCAGCTTCAGTGACAAATTCAGATCAAAATTTAATTACAACCTATACCAATTGAAACTTACAAAACATGCATATTTCAGAAAAAACAATAAACCAATATTGAATCAATTCCCCATAAAATAAATATCACCCCAATATATTTAAAAATAATTGCCTGAAAATTGTTTACTAAGGCTTGCTCTATTGACAATTTATGTCCTCATGGTGGAGGGTGAGAAAAGGTGAATGTTTAAACAGTGGTGAATATTTCCCAGTAATTACAGTGTATAAAAGTCTGTCTTTCGATACATATATATAATCAAAAAATTTACAACTGAGGGACATTAACAAGTACTGTTCATCATCCAATCACCGTCTATCAGTGTAAAGTTTATTGACTAATACAGGACCTGACCTGTGTAACAAACTATATCCACCATGTACCTGTAGATGTAGATGCTTATTACACACTGATGAGTTGTAAAACTTGCAGCAATAAAAACAAGAGGCCCATGGGCCTTAACGGTCACCTGATATATTTATACAGAGAGTCAATTTTGTTTTTAACATGA